>DWON01003180.1:0-18593 GCA_018251015.1 Phocides pigmalion okeechobee
TAATAAGTTCAGGTAAAACGAAATAGGCAGGTGGGGTGATCAGGTGATGTCGTCCGATTCGATGACAACATTTTTTTCCAATCTATCTTATTTTTAGCGCAACTACCCTATTTTTCTTGAGAGCAACAAGAATATGATTTAGACATAATACTTTACATCGTCTGAGGTAGTGGTACCTTCCCCATAGAGCTGTCGAAATATAATTAATTTAATCTGTTGCCTTTATCAGCTTCGGTATAATTAATTATATTAGATGTGGCTATAAGTCAAGCCAGTCAGATGTAGTGTGGATGATTCATAATACTGTACATCGTCTGAGGCAGTGGTACCTTTCCCAGAGACCTATAGTTATCATATCAAAGGATGATTCGGGCATAATAATTTATACCGTCAAAGCTTATCATCCACTCAACAATCAAATCGTATAAAATAAATAAATTCCCTAAACTGAAACTCATTTAGGAGTTATTTGGCAGAGTTTGCGTCTAGTTTGGAGTTACTACAAGATAAATACTGATTTATATTCCAAATCTTGTTGCGACAAACGAATTTATTGCGGGCCTCGGTTTAATTGAAACGGTCTAATACAAAGAGCGCTTGTAATACGGGAATAGGAAGCTGGATGTGACAACATGGTCTGCTCACAAAAATCAAAATCAAAACATTTTTCGCGCAGAGAATTACGATTGCTATTCAGCGCGGGAATGCAGCTGGTGTTCTTGGAACCATGCCACATGGGCACACACTGCCTTAAGATTGTTTAAGTTAGGTTTTTATTATCATTAGTTTTAAGATTTTCATCATTGTACTTATGTATAATTGGCCGTAAATAAATAAACTAAGCTCAATGTTAAAAAAAAAGTTAAAGTGATGAGGAAAGTGACTTGAGTAAAACATGTTTTCTATTAAGATATGGCTGATCCTGAAGTTGCGACAAAACTAGTACAAAATGTAAAAACATTAAGTGCTGTGAAGGTGGATAATGATGGCGTAATGGCATCAATGTCATATGTCATCACGATAAACAAATTTTATTCTTGTGAGCTAAAGGTCCAAAAGATGTTTACGTCAAAAACTACTATAGCGCACCAAAAGACATTACGTCAAAACCTACTATAAGACGTCAATAGACATTTTACGTCAAAAACTACAGCGCGTCAAAGGACGTATTACGTCAAAAACTGAATCAACACCTGGTTCTTCCATGGCAAAACACATTTCTATATCGATGTGCCAGCGTTTCGCTTGTTATTTATGGGTTAAGGAGTTAGATCGTTCCGAGCCTACCTTCAGATGTTTCTAATGCCTTTCGTCTGGAAAAATAAAATATGGCCGCCGCGGCCCATGAACAAATTTTTCGCTTTCAGTCTCTTAGATAAAACGTTTTTTGCACGCAAATTTTATGGAGCGGAAGGTGATTTGTGTTAAATAAAATACATATTTGAGTAAAAGGTAAATGATAAAGCCAGAAAATTCAGGGTGATAGAGTAACAGTTACACCGGGGAGGTACCAATGCTGGCCTTATAATTCGCCATGATACTTAGGTGTGCCGTTAATACTTGCGTTTAGTTGGAGAGATGCGGTTGCCGGCTACACTTAGGCGAGGCGACTATCTTAGTACTCAGGAGTAGCATCGTTTCAACATACGATAGATCGTACTTCGTTCTATTTGAGGTTATATATGACCGTCCCTGCACTGCAGCACCTAAATCAAGTACCATGCTCATTTGTTACTTTTTCATTAAAAATATATTGAATTCGTTTCATTTCATATGATTTTACCACTTTGACTGTGGTGGGGATATATTTTATCTAGTCAGTATTGTGAGAAGCCGCCCTAAACTGGCGCTTATTTGATTAGACTGAAGACGCCGAAAAAATACTGAACTTTTGTATTTTTAGCATCTGTGTATTAATTACTAATACACAGACGTAATGTCCGCCCGCAATCGAGCGTAGCGCCGACCTAAAAACAGCACTTTTGTTCGCCCATAATCCATACAAATTTTTCGCTACAACACAGTTGTGTAGGAGCAAGCGCGTCG
The DNA here is from genome assembly GCA_018251015.1 of Phocides pigmalion okeechobee. Taxonomy (NCBI): domain Eukaryota; kingdom Metazoa; phylum Arthropoda; class Insecta; order Lepidoptera; family Hesperiidae; genus Phocides; species Phocides pigmalion. The sequence goes on from DWON01003180.1 coordinate 2,047, forward strand.
CGCCCAGAATTACACAGCAGTGTTGTAGCCGCAGGGAAAGTGTTAAACTAACATAAATGCGGAATGTATACATTTTACTATGTAACGAGTACTCAAGATTTCAGAGTTTCTAATTGCTGATATTTCGAACGAGTTGTATGGATCGTGGTCACAAGTCATTGCGGTGGATCTATCAATAGTCTCTTCCTGCCACCAATCTACCAATAAATAAATTAACGTGATTAATCGTCAGTTAGAAAATTCGCTATTCAGCGCAGGAATGCGGTTGGTCTTAGCTCGGGCTCCCTATAGAGCGTTTAGTTTTAGCTTTTAATATAATTCGTTTTAAAGTTTTCGGTAGGAGAACTACAGTTCGACCGGGGAGGTACGACCACCGCCCTCAGAATCAGCCGTAAAGCATTACTTGTGGTTCGGTTGGACAGATGCGGTTGCCGGCTACACTTTGAAGCGAGGCGACATTCTTAGTCCTCAGGGGTAGCAATGTATTTACTTTCGAGCTCAGATAGGTTTTTGGTCTTGTTTGCGATTGTACGTGGATGTCTATGGGCTGCGACTACTTAACATCATGTAGTTTGCATGTCCATTTCCTACTCTTCTCGCATAAAAAAGGTATACCGTGTTAGATTTATAATAATTATTTTTTTATTACCCATTAGGTCTTACTCAAGACTACATATTTCTGCTTCTTGCTTTTGATACTATGGGGCTATGGGGATCGAAGCGAAATTTTTGAAGTATCTGTCAAAACGGTTGATAGAGTCAAAAAATGACCAGAGACCACAACAGAGAGCTGGCGCTTACCCGTCAGAGAATTTGCTTAGCTATTCAACGAGGTAATGTACTTAGAACTGTTCCCGGAAATGGTAAACTGGTAGTATTTTACTTTAAAAAATATTTTTAAATAAGTCAGAATAATATATATTTTACTATTTGCCGAGTACTTATGATTAACGATTTTTTGTTTTGATTGACTGTCAATATTTCAAACCAGCATGGTTCGTGGTTATGGCGAAACGAAACGACCACAAGCCTTACAACTTCTTTTAAATATCGGCAATCAATCAAAATCAAAAATCGTTAATCGTGATACCCGGTACAAAGTAAAACATATAAATTTCGTGATAATATTAGTTTAAAATATATTTTATTTTGACATCTATATCATTAGGTAAATCTAGGAGTTTATTGTACAATTTTACTGTGCAATTCATTCTCTACTTATTGGCTAATAGTTTCCAAGTCTCGAGCGTAAAACTGAAAAATATCAATAAGACCTTTTGCTTACTTTGTTCGAAAGTATAAGTCCTATTTAAGCCTGGAAGCTTTTCAAAAAGATCGCAAGCCGTACTTACTGAAGCCATCTATTTTTATTCATTTCCCCCGATTATTTATAGACCGCAGTGTTGGAAAACGGTCAAGATTGAGAAAAAAACATTTAGTGCGTTCCGTACGAGTTGGTAAAGCCGTTAGAGTTCACCCGGGGCGGCACCACTGCACCGCCACCCTCATAACCCGCCGTAAAGGAACATGTTCTTCATGTATGTTTCGGTTGGGGAGGTGTGGTTGCCGGATGCACATTATTAGAGGTGACCATCTTAGTCCTCAAGAGTAGGAACGCATCCGCGTCCATCCTTAAATAGAACCTCTGTTCCATTTGAGATTGGACATGGTTGTCCATGGGCTGCAGTGACCACTTAACATCAGGTGGTCTGCATGCCCGTTTCTTACACTTTCATAATACAAAAAGAAATACATGAGCTTACACGCTCGCTTGATACTCTTGTAACGTAAAGGAATATATGAAAAAGCATTTTTGAATATATTCAGTTTTAGGTTAATAATCTCACTCGCTACCTGAGGATCGCTAAAAAATTTCCTCGTTCAAAACGCAAATTATCTTCATTAGAGCCCTCAAAGAAAATTCGGCCCTTAATTGAAGGGCTTTGGTATGAATCCCGTCTAGACAAGTGAAATTGGTCTTGGATATTTCTTTTAAAGCAGGGAAATTATTCAAAAACCAGTTAATAGGGCGGTTTGGAGAAAACAAAAAGGTTTTTTTATGTATTTGTATTTCCCGGATACACATTATAGGAGGCGACCATCTTAGTCCTCAAGAGTAGGAACGCATCTGCATCCATTCTTAACTAGAACTTCGGTTCTATTTGAGATAAGACGTGGTTGTCCAAGAGCTGCAGTGACCACTTAACATCAGGTGGCCTGCATGCTAGTTTCTTACTCTATCATAATAATAAAAAAAGTAGGAAAGGTAGCTAACGAGCATGCAATTCATGCATGAAAATGCAAAAAAAATGTTAAGTAGTCGCAGCCCACAGACATCCACGTACAACCACAAACACGACCGAAATCCTATCTGAGCTCCGAAGTAGATACGTTGCTACTCCTGAGGAATAAGATGCTCGCCTCACTTTAAAAAAAGCCGGAAACCACATCTCTCCAACTTAAACATAATTAATGCCTTACGGCGAATTACGGTGGTACTTCCCCGATCGAACTATATTTCTCCCACCTTTATAAAGATTTTTTTCGGTCAGGAAGTCTGGAAAAAATTGAAAATTGAAGCTCGTTGCCTCAGGCCACCTGATGTTAAGTAGTCGCTGCCGCCTATAGACATCCACATACAAAGTCAAATGGAACAGATCCTATCTGAGATCTAACGTTACTACTACTGAGGAGTAAGATGGTCGGGTTTAACCTTTTAATAAAAAAAAACATCATTAATCGCAACACAAAAGTCGCTTTTGGCTACATTACGAGGACAGTAATTTGTACCTCCAGTAGAACAGTAGTACCTCCACAGTCGAACCATCTTTAAATATTTCTATTCAATATATTTGTATTTACAGATATAACAGCGCCAACAGTGAGTTTCAGAAGAAAAACTAGTTTCAACGACATAAAAGTAATATAAAAGTTATAAGTTAACTATATATAACAAGGATTAAACCGTGACTTTGCGCGTGACAAGTTTCGTCAAGACCCAGAGTCTGGCACAGAGTCTGTGCCTTATCGTGGTATTATACGAGTGCTAAAATAAATAAATATCATTTATTGCCCCAAACAAACAAAAAAAAAGTACAAAAGCACATTAATATAAAAGGAAACAGAGACAAAAAAGTCAAAATTAAAAAACCAAAAAATCAAAAACAAGGGGGCAAAGGAAGTGTCTCAGCTCTTTGAGCGAGACTTTCGTCCCGACCAGCGCTGTTTTTCAGCTACTCCCTTCTTCGTCGGATGTTTTACGGAAGATAATTAGTGTATCTCCAGGCCCGGCCGCCTCAAAAGTCTTAACTGTATTATACATGTGCTACAGTGAATTCGTGTAATGATTATGTTTTATTTTTTTCTTTATCGGCCACGGTAGAGTCCGAAAGCCAAAAATTGAAAACATTAGTCCCAGGTATCATTGACGCTGCTGGTGATAAGAGTTTTGGTTCATATCTGATGCAGAGAACTGTGATCACTATTCAGCGCGAAAATTTGGCCGACTTTCTTAGCAAGTCGCATGGGCACAAATTCCCTTTACAATGTTTATGTCAAGGTTTTATCACCTTAAGTTTTATCGTATTTCATGATACACAAATGTATACAAATGTACACAAATGTAATATGAAATTATAAATAATGTATTATTGTTTACAAATATACAGACGAACACTGTTACACTTTTATAATACTTTTGTATACAATAGTAAGGCTTTTACGTCCCTAAAATGTCAAAGAATAAAAAATGTCTCGAACGTGCATCGGACCCGGCTACAGTTTTCGCGTTTTCCCTATAAATAATTAAAAAATGCAAACCCAACAGGGTATTTTTCACGAAAACGAGAAGGGGAGAGACCCTAAGGGCTCTGAAATCGAATTGCGATATACCCTCCGTTTGGCTACCGAAATATGTCCGCAACTAAATTGCTGTTTGGTGTATATCCAGATTTATGGTCTAGAAACAATGGGGTGAAACATATCGAAGTGTAGCCGTGGCTTCAGCTTTGATATGAGGTCCAAAAATGTGCAAAAATTAACTAGTGGTATTGAGTTGTAAGGTCCTAGAGCAATAGCTGAACTATTGCTGAGGAGATACCACCACCCTCATAACCTGTCCTAAAACTCTTGTGGTGTCCTAATACAAGTGAGGCGATCGTCGGAGTTCTCAGGCGTAGTTAAAGAGATGCAGTTGCCTGCTATACTTACAAGTGAGACGATCGTCGCACTCCTTGGACGTAGTGAAAGAGTTGAGGTTGCCGGCTACATTTACAAGCAAGGCGACCGTCGCCGTCCTCATGAGTAGTTACAGGGGCGCGGTTTCTGCTACACTTACAATGGAGACGACCGTCGCCATCCTCAGTAGTAGTTGAAAAGATGCGGTTGCCATAGAAAATAAATACGTATGTACTTTATTTCAATAAATTACCCTAATTGAAAGGCAAATGGATAGAAAAGACCAGGAAGATAGCACCTGGTAGAAAGATAAACTTGATGAGTCCTGACATCAACGACTTTGAATGAGACCTCACTTTGCAACTTTGAAGAACCTCATGTCATAGCGTTCAGGAGATATCTTATGAGAAAGCTAGTGCGACCGGGAAGGTACCACCGCCCTCATAATCTGCCGTAGACTATTACTTGAGATTCGGTTGGAGAATTGCGGTTGCCGTCTACACTTTGGAGCGAGGCAACCATCTTAGTCCTCAGTAGTTACGTCTACGCTCGAGCTCAGATAGAATTTTAGTCGTGTTTATGGTTGTACGTGGATGTTTATGAGCTGCGACTACTTAACATCAGGTGGTTCGTATGCTGGTTTACTGCTCTTCTCACATAAAAAACTTAATAGAATGGATTTTTGCAAAATAATACCTGATACTAGCAAGAAGGGCAAGATAATATTGGTGCAGTTTCGGGCACACCAAACGATAAATTCCCTGGATTTTCGTATAATAGCTATAAAATCTCTCCACTGTACATTTTGACACGTTCCTGTATGACCTGGTGTGCCCAGGTGTTTCCTGGTTTTCCCGAATGTTTTCCGGTGTACCGAGTTTCCGTAACATATTAGTGTTGCGGACTGAGTGTGCGTCCCGAGTGATAGCGTATGCAGAATCTGTGGCGTCAAACGTAGACGTATTACCCAAGGGCCATGAAATGCTGCTCTTAGCTTCAAGCGTTTGTGCTGAGCGTAAAAAATATTTGTTCGAATGAATGAATTTATTTATTTTATTAGTATGCGTATCTATTAAATTGCTACTTATTTTATTGATTATTTATTTTCTAGCATACCCTACTCATGGAAATGATATAAAAATCTGCTCCATAAGATACATTGGTCATTGTACACATTTTAAATCAAATTTAGAATTAAAATGTTTACTTTTATAGTTAAAATGACACACATTTTAAAATAAAAATGTTTAAACTTCAAATTAAAATATATAAAATTTAAATGTCTAACTTTAAAATGAAACCGTCTACAGCTACAATATATGTAAATGTCAGTAGGTTACTATGATTATTAAAACGACATTTAATCACGGTTTATTGTAATTTGTCATTTTAACAAAACATTAATCTTGCTTGTAATATTTTTAATAAATCAGTCTATTGTCGCTCTCAAGTAAAATAGGGTAGTTGCACTAAAAATAAGGTAGTTTAGAAATGTTATCATCGAATCGGGCGACATCACCTGATCGCCCCACCTGCCTATTTCGTTTTACTTGAACTTATTATAAAAAGGGACTGTAGTTGTAGGTGGTTACGCATTATATTCGCATACGTCGCGATACACGGACCGCTCTCTGCCTCAATACTGTCCTAGCCCTTACTATTGTCATTTAGCAATATAATTGCTATTGTGATGGTAACGCTAAATTGATGAAATAGTTAAATTGAATAAGTCGCTAACTTTATATTTGGTTAAATCCTTGCCCTTTATATTTCTATAAGCTCTGTCCTCATATTCTTATAAGTCTTTAATTAATTTATTATTCGATTATTGATGGATTACACGTGGACTTACAAGATCGAACACATACACTTGTTTGTAACGCTCGCTGATTCTTGGAGCCAAAAGCCAAACTGTTTGAGGTTTTCTATTTCATCCACTTCTATAAAGACCGCCATCCACTTACGCTCTGCAAACTGCTCAGACGATACGCTGGTAATCGGGACGTACACGTAAAATATATAGTTTTAACAGCTCGTGTTGAAGCTTGAGTTCGGAAATTCGTTATTGTTATGATAGTAACAAAATTAAATTTGTGTTTGAAATTGCGACAAGTTGTTTGAATGAACTTATGTATATGAACTCTGTATCTCGCGATGATAACGTAAAAATATTCATAAATTAGTACGATATACAACAAAAGATATATGTATCCGTTATCTGTAAAAATATACTACTTATATACTTTGTATACAAACTTTTTTTACGTGGGGAAACCCATAATGGGTACCACTGCGTTGCGGGGGCAACCAAGTAATTATGCCGGACTCCACCGGCTAAAACCCCACGGTGTTTCTCGGAACACTTTTTGTCGAGACCATTGGTACGTTTTTACATTCTTCTGCAGTCCCGATAGCGTTGGACCCGTTCGGGATCTTCTCGTTTTTGAGGCACAGAGCTGGAGTTACTACGTCCCTCCGTCATAGAGATACACAACAATTTCCGATACAGCCTATCTTGTACATTGTGATTTAGAAAAACCGCCTACGTACCAATGTACCTTGACTAAAAACAATACAGCCAAATGATACACAAGGTTGTTTTTGTTTCAAATCATAAAACACTCGTACACACATAAAGGCATTCAAATTGCAAAATCCGGGCCAAATGTTCAAAAAATAACAACAGCATGTGCATTTTATCACCAATAACTGAACGCAATTCCGAAACTTTATTGGAAAATGCGCCACTGACTCAGTAACAACTGTTTGAGTAGTTTAATTTTGGGGAATTCAAAAAGTCTGAGACATAGTCAAGGTCACAAATAGAGTCAAAGCAGAGGCAGAGTAAGAATCAGAGTAGGATTCAGAGACAGGGCCAAAGTAAAGTCAGAATCAAAATCAGAATCAGAGTATAGTAAAAGTCAGTCTCATACTCATACTCAGAGTGACAGTCACAGTCAGAGTTAGTTAGAGAAAAAGCCAAAAAAAAACTATTTAGATTGCTTACAGAATCGTTTTTTAACATCAATAATCTACCACCGACGTAGGTAAAAAGGTATCGGTGCTGTAGTATTCAAAAAGCTCCCCCGAGATGTGCCCGATTGGGGCATCGTAGAGACACCAGTTCTATGCGTTTTGGTCCGATGCTTGTAGAGTACACAAGTATCTAATTTAATAAAATGAGGTAAATTCTTCTCAAGTAAAAATCCGTGCATTGTTTTAAAGTTGATTCTTATAGAACTCTTTTTGTCAAGTAACTACCATCACTTCGGAAGGTTATGTAGAAATTATGGTTATGGTCTCGTTATGGAGGAAAATAATCCAAGAAGAATTAAAGTTTCTTCTCTTCTTTTTCTCAATGTAGAATATATAATGAGATTTCACCTTTAGAATAATAGTGACCTGTGTCGAAATTTGATTTTTTTACATTTGTTTTTAAGTAACATATTTTTGAGTAATTTATAGCACATAGAAAAATATAAAATATATCGTATAAAATTTCAATAATGTAAAATTTTCAAAAGTGCAGCTGTTTTTTTGTAAAAGGGAATATTTATCTTACTAATATCAAAAAAAATATATACTTTCCAAAAACTTTAGATACGTCAATATCATTCTGAAGTTGAGATATAAAGAACTTACACAAAGTTAATCACAGATGCGTTGCTGCTACCAAGGACTACGATCGTCGCCTCGTATGCGATCAGCCGTTTAGGTAGTTTTTTGCGTCGAAAAAGTAGCATACGAGCATGCAGGCAATATGATGTTAATTCGACTCTACAGCCCACGGACATCTACGTCCAACATCAAATTAAACTAAAATCCAGCCTAACGTCGTGGATTGCGTTACTACTCCTGAAGACTGAGATGATCGCCTACCTTGTGTAGCCGGCAACAGTACCTCTCCACTTGAAACATAATGCTTTATAACGGATAATGAGGGCGGCGGTGGTACCACAGTCAAACTGTACTTTTACCTTGAAAATAAGAATTTGTATTCCAGCAAATTTAGCCAATGTCCCACTACATTTGCTACATTAGACATTTGAAAATACACTGGCACAGAATTGTCGGGAAGGCTTCCTAGAATTGTTTTCGTGAATGAAAATCTCGAGCATTTTCCGAACAGAAGTGCAGTGTCCGGAACGCTGACTTCAAGGCCCTTACTAACGTACTCGGTGATAATTATATGACTACGAATTGACCATGGTTAGGATCTCTGAGACTGACCCATGGTCAAAATTTTGAACGTATTACATATATAACTAAATTAAATGGTAAACATATATGATCTGAAAAGACTCCAGCTGCATTTACTCCATTAATTGAGACTAACTCTTCTCATACTCAAAGGAGACTACTATCTATAGCGTGGCTCCGTCTTACTACGCACCATCGCATAACGCGGACCAGAGTGAGAAATCCTTTTTTTTATGTGAGAAGAGTAGCAAAAAACATGCAAACCACCTGATGTTAAATAGTCGCAGCACATCCACGTACTTACAAACAAGACTAAAATCCTATCTAAGCTCGAACGTAGATACGTTGCTATTCCTAAGAACTAAGATGGTTGCCTCACTCCAAAGTGTAGCTGACAACCGCACCTCTCCAACCGAAATACAATCGACGAACAAATGGTAAGGTATGGACTTGACACTTAACCGACCAGTTTACTGTTCTCTATTTCCTTAACAACATTTTGCTTACTCGCTTTACCTACATACTTGAGGTTCACGTCTGTGACGAACACAACTCTTGTTCTTCTGTTTTTATTGTTCTTCTTTTGAGTAAGACATGCAGAAATTACGAAGAAGATTCTATTTAAAAAATGAATAATAAGAGAAGAGAAATAGTTTTCAATTCAAGAATTAGAATGTTTGTTTTTTATATTGGAGAAGTAACAAACGAGCATGCAGGCCATCTGACGTTAAATAGTCTCTGCACCATGGACATCTACGAACTTCAAACAAAACTAAATTTCTACCTCGTGCATAGATGCGTTGCTACTCCTGAGGACTGAGATAGTTATCTTCCGTGCCAGTGTAGCAGGAAACCGCACCTCCAACCGAAACATAAGTAATGCTTAACGGCGGATTATGAGGGCGGCGGTGGTACCTCCCCGCTCAAACTATAGTTAATAACGTCTTTCATGATTCACATAAACCATGTATAAAGGTACTTTATATCATAATGTTAAATTAAATATTTTTTTATGTTAAAAATCTCAATTCCATTCCATGCGTCATAGCCCAATAGAATTATTTATCACGACGTATTTAAAAAAAAAACATAAAAAAGCTCAAAAGAACATTAAAGATAAACAAACTTCCGTTGCTTTACACAGAAAAGTCCTCAAAAAGTAGGTTCTGAGTTAAAAAGGAAATCACGGGGTGACAAAAAAATTCCCACAATCAAAAGTTTTTCCATTTTCGGCGATGAAACAGCTTTAGGCTACTGTTCACATTCCTCGGGTACCCGCGAAGCCTTCAAAGCAATCTTAAAGATGACATTGTTCGACAAAATAATTCGCCAACTTTACGGAGTTAGCTCACCGTGCGCGATGAACTTTTATGCGATAAACTATTTAATCACTTATCATATTTGGAGAATACCAACAAGTAGCGAGCCTATTGTTAAGTCGTTGCAGCCCATATACCCTCATACAACCTCGAACAAATTGAGATTTTAGTCCTATGTGAGATCGCCAGTAAATGGAATCGCCAGTAAAATAGACTATCTTTTACCGATCCTTCTCCAAAACGAAATACCTTACGTGTTGGTAGTAGTTTATTGAAGTTCTAAAAGAGTTCTGTAAATAATCTGCTTGGAATAAAAATATTTTGATTTTGATTCTGAATGCATTGTTCACGCCAAGATTATCACGAAGTTGCACTTTGCATAGCTATAATTCATAAGTTTTGAAGATTATTATAATAAAAATAATTACAAATTTAACATGGAACCCCTTGAAACTAATCATAATATAAGCCTAACCGAAACAATCTATAAGTCGATGCCTGTGCGGCATCATGAACGCAATAACGCTATTGTTTTTTCCGTTGCATTGTTCAATCGCTTTTCGTTTATCTCCTTTAATATGACAAGTACTTTATAGGAACTTTGAATAAAAAAGATAAATTGTTTTGAAAGACATGTTAAAGTTATGAAGGAGGAATAGTTTGCAACTATTATTTTGAGCCTAGTTAAGAATTGATTTAAGCAAATCCCAAGCACCAAGGTCTCAGATATTTTGGTATAACAATTGAACATAAGGACAATTAATATCGACCGTCAAATCAATTAATGTTAAGACATCAAATCAATTAAAGTCAAAACATCAAATCAATTAATGATAAACGTGAAATAAATTAATATTTAAACGTCGAATCAATTAACTTTAAAGCGTCAAATCAATTAATGTTAAAACGGTAAATCAATTAACGTTAAAACTTCAAATCAATTACCGTTAAAACGTCAAATCAATTAATATATAACGTCAACTCAGTTACCATTAAAACGTCAAATCTATTAATATTTGTTGAATCATGAAAAATAGGGTAGTTGCGCTAAAAATAAGGTAGATTGGAAACAAATGTTGTCATCGAGTCGGACGACATCACCTGATCGCCCCACCTGCCTGTTTCGTTTTCCTGAACTTATTATAAAAATTGTCATTTAGCAATGTGATTTCTATTATGATTGTAACACTAGATTGCTGTAATAGTTTAATGGAATAAATTGCTAACTATATATTTGGTTAATCTCTGCAGTATTGCTTCTGATGCCCGAAGCGCTCCCTATATTTCTAAGTGTGCTATGTTTTCTTTATATTCTTATATATTAATACGTCACATCGATTAATATTAGAAAGCCAAATCAAATTACGTTAAAGCGTCAAATTAATTAACGTTAAAGCGTCAAAACAATTAATTTTATAACGTCAAATGAACTAATGCTAAAAGTACAAACGCTTTCTATTGCGTGCTTGTCGCTACATCAAATTCATGTAAATCCACGAAGATTATTATTTTCGAAACTGGTTGGGCTAAGAACTAAGTAAAAAGCAAAGTTATGACTAAGTGTGAATCAAAAAGTGATAAACCAATCAGTACTACAAACGCTTCACACTGCGTATTTGTGGCTACATCAAATTAATAAAAATTAATGAAGATGTTGATTATATTCCAAACTAGCTGGCTTATACTAAGTAAAGATGGGAGTCATAACTGTGAGTCAAAAATATACTTAAATAAATCAGTACTACAAACGCTTTTCATTGCGTGCTCGCTACATCAAATTCATCGCTACATCAAAGGTGGGATTATAGTTCGACCGGGGAGGTACCACCGCCGTCCTCATAATCCGCCGGAAAGCATTACTTGTGTTTCGGTTGGAGAGGTGCAATTGCCGGCTACACTTTGAATCGAAGCAACCATCTTAGCAGTAGCAACGTATCTACGCTCGAGCTCAGATAGAATTTCACTCGTGTTTGTGGTTGTACGTGGATGTCTATGGGCGACTACTTAACATCAGGTGGATTGCTCGTTTGCTACTCTTCTCACATAAAAAACTAGGTGGACCACAGAGAGTGAGTCAAAAAGGGTTACCTAAATCAATCAGAACTACAAACGCTTTCCAAATCTAGCTTCGTTATTCCCAATTCCTTTGTCCTGTTAATTGCAACCGGGATTTTAACAAGTAACGAATGCTTCAAACGTTGATAGCTGGAGTTTGATAGCGCTCACTTGTGCACTGAGCCGGTATTTAACTGGATTAGTTATGTACCATAACTGGAAATCAGCAAAGGTAGCAAGGATTTTGAAGCCATCAAAATTTTTGCCTGAATTTTCATCGTTGCCTTCAATTAATGTCATCTACTTCTTACTGTAGTCCACTACAGTAAGAAACAGCTAATAGCAGTAACAATAAGAATTAGCTGACACTCAATTCCTAAAATTCTAAAGTAGTATTTAACCATCGTTGCCCCTATTTTTGTCTCATGGCAGTAACAGTAATAATAAGATGATACTCAATTTCTAAAATATTTTTTCCACCACCGCTATCCTTATTTCTGTCTTATTATAGTGGCAGTAAGAAATAGATGACACTCCATTTCTAAAATTCTAAAATTAGTGTTCACCTCCGCTACCCTTAATTCTGTCTTATGGCACTAACACTAAGAATTAGATGACATTCCATTTCTTAAATTCTAAAATTAGTTTTACACCACCACTTATTTCTGTGTCTTGATAGCTACTGCTATCATCATCAATCTGTATGGATACGGGCGAGCACAAGTGCTGTATTCACGCCGGCTTTAAAGACTGCGAGCGGAAACAACGTCTGTATATTCGTAAATGTTATACGGATGCTAAAAAATACAACATTTCTGTGAATTGTCGGCATCTCCAGTTCAAAGAAAACAACTCCAGTTTAGTGTCGTCTCCCGCAACGTTGACTCGGTGATAATATATCTATCTACTTTACTCAAATAAAAAAACCGTATAATGATTTTACCATAGACAACAGTAAATTCAGACTTTGACAAAGTCGACTTAAAAATACAATTATAGTTATGTATAGGTTCAAAATCAAAAAAGCGAAGTCGAGTAAATTCCCCGATCTAACAGCATGGGGCTCGATCCTCAAGGGACGCAAAGGGTAAGTAGCTACGTCATTCCGAGAGTAAATTGACACATTTATAATGGAAATAAGCAACACTGGCAATGATTTGGATGTACCCTTTTTATATAGAAAACAGATTGAAAGTTTTTTTATGCTCTCGTAAATTTTTTTTGTCATTAGCATTCTATTTTTTGTTTTTTTTTTTTTTTATGTGAGAAGTGTAGTTAACGAGCATGCAAATCACCTGATGTTAAGTCGCAGCCCATAGACATCCACGTACAAACACGACCGAAATCCAGTCTGAGCTCGAACGTAGATACGTTGCTACTCCTGAGGACTGATATGGTCGCCTCGCTTCAAAGTGTAGCCGACAACCGAAACACTAGTAATGCTTTACGGCGGATTATGAGAGTGGCGGTGGTACCTCCCCGATCGAACTATAGTTCACCCACTTTTCATATTGCTGACTATCAACTGACTGAAGATGGAAAAGATATGTGTTTTGGACATTTTTCCCCGACTCTTCCAAAACGAAAAACCGTTCGAGTCGGTGGTAGTTTATTGACGTTCAAAGAGAGTTCTGTAACGGATCTACTTTGAAAAAAAATATTTTTGTATAGATTTTTTTTTTTGATGTTGACTAGCTCTTCTCAAAATTGATGCAGTTGGGCCAGTATCAACTACATAGTCCAAGTGTGGATTAGTACACTTTACACTTTTGAGAATTTTGATCTTACCCTTTCGAGAACTTTATGGCGAATTCTAAGACTTCACTTTCGTTTCGTTTCGTTTCTTAATTGTTAACGTTCACCGTTAATGCAAATGACAATTAATTTCTAATATGCATATCGCTCATTTGCGACGACATTGTGACATCGTAAAACCCTCCATTTGAAGATGACGACTTTTAAAGTTATACATTCTAAATATAGCAGAAATTATATGATTATCTGTTATAGAGCATGTGTTAGGTCACCACTAAGCGTGTCAATAAGTGTGTTAGGTAATATGTCAACAATTCATGTAAATTTGCCAAACTTATTATTTACGACAAATTATAAGTTTTCAAACTACACAAAATCAATCACTCTTACAATAATTCGTTTAAATAATAATGTCAATTGCATCATTAAATTTCATTTTCATACTACACATAATTTATGTTTGCATAGTCTCATCTTTTCTATTGTAATATCCTTTTATTGTAATTTATAACTTCATAGTTACATTACAGTTGTAACATTACATTTCGGTGTAACATGTTGAAATTGTCCCTATTCATTAGTGTAGTAGTGATATGAATAAAACATTGAAGGGTTGAGGGCAATTATTAAGTTGTTTGCAGTAAGGGAGGAGGGTTGATTGGCTACTTGCTATATTGCTTAGTTTAGTACCGACATGCTTCAATATTTGAGCACCCGATATAGTTATTGAAGTTATTAAGTTACCCAATAATAATATCTTAGGTAACGAAGGATTGATAACCTATATACCGAATAACTGAGAGGAATATTGGAGAATATTTGAGCGATCCGATAAAACGTGATCACGTTTCTACCGGGCACGTATGTGATTTTAAACTAATATTATTTTAAACTCTCAATCAGCCGTAAAGGATTTCTTGTGTTTCGGTTGGAGAGGTGCGGTTGCTGGCTACACTTTGAAGCGAGGCGATCATCGTAGTCTTCAAGAGTAGCACCGTATCTACGTTCGAGCTCAGATGTTTTCAGTACTGTTTGAAGTTGTACGTAGATGTCTATGGGCTGCGACTATCTAACGAACATAACGTTTGAACTCAGATAGGATTTCAGTCATGTTTGTGGTTGTACGTGGATGGATGTCTTTGGACTGCGACCACTTAACATCAGGATGTTTGCATGCTCATTTGCTACCTTTCTCAGATAGAAAACTAATATTATCGCGTTATTTAAATATATTTTACTATGTATGTATGGATTTTTTGCTTTGGAACCAGTTACATGTTTTGAAACGTGCAACTGGTTCGAAATATCGTCATTCAAAAATTAGAATTTAGATTCAAGGGAAATGTTGTGAGAAAACTCGCATGCCTGAAATTTGCCCATATACATATGTATGTGAATTCACTTATCCACACTTCAGCGCGATGGCCTTCTCATTCTGAAAGATTCAAAAGATATTTTAAAATATGATTTATGTTTTGAGCCAACACACATGCCTCAAAGTTTCCCATAAGGTTTTCAAAGTTACTAGAATTATACCACTCCGCAATTCAACGTAATGACGTTCTCATTCTCAGAAATTTCGAAAATATTTAAAATATATTTTGGGCATTTAAATAGGGCTACACTAAATTGTTTGACAAAACGAAACAGGCGGAAAATTTAATTTTCCTAATCGGCTAAATTTGTTTAGGCTGCCTCCGTCGGTGATTAAATCCTTTCCCAAGATTATAAATTGTTGTGGAAATTATTCTGATGCGTAACACGATTGAATTTTCTTTAACTTATTTTGTGGTTGCCGTCAATTTATATTTAGATTTTAAAATAATATTATCGCGAAAATACTCTTAGTGTAGTGTGTCGTGATATGGAATTAAAAAAAATAAAAACGAACTGTACGTAGTTTAGAAACTTATTGACTAATCTGCCATTAGCATCTGTCAACAGTTTCTCCCGCCACCGCAGTTTAGCCGTGACCACGAGCCATGCAACTAGTTCGAAATATCGTCAATCAAAATCAAAAATGTTTAGTCGTTATACCCGGTTTATAGTAAAATTTATATTTAGTTAAACCATGTCTCATATTTTAATTAATGAAATCAACTTCTCATTTTCTATTACGTGTGTACTTTGCGTTTTCTTCATTACATTAAATTAACTTAATTAAAAAATATATGTATATATTTAATGGAAATAGTAAACAATCGTTAATTTAATCTAATGAGAAGTCATATCGATAGCGATCAGTTTCAATTTTATATTTTAGTTTTTATTTGTATCTATGATATTTCTTAATTATAAATATATATAACTTGAAATACCTTAAAACTTAATTATAATAAAAGCTTAATCTAAATAATGTAAAAAAACCCTGAAACTAATTAAATATTTACCTAAACCATCCACCCATGCCCATGTGATATGGTGCCAACAAAGCTGATAGTATTCACTTGTTGAATAGCGATAGCAATTTTCTTCACGAGATATGATCCAGCCATATTGTCACCAGCGTGGGTTAAGTATTCGAAGTGTTTGTATGTTTAAAAAAGATAATAGATTAAGAAACTTGACAAGAGAATCGAGAATTTCTTTTATTTACGACATGTTGGCATCTTGGAAGTTTTCTGTGATTTATCGGGCGTATTCCGGCGAAACACTGAATATAAATCAAAACGCAGATGGCGAAAATGCTCAGACGAATGTTTTCATCGAAAAAAATTTCGTCGATTTTTATATTTTTTGTCGTGGACGCTCATAGTTCGAATACACCTGCGTTGTTTGAGTTATTGGTGTCCTACGGGTCTAAAGGGCCTGTTTTCATCATCATATCGTTCGTCTAATCATCTAAAGGTGGAAGAATTATAATTCGACCGGGGAGGTACCACTGCCGCCCTCATGATCCGCCGTAAAGCATTACTTGTGTTTCGTTTGGAGAGGTGCAATTGCCGGCTACACTTTGAAGCAAGGTGACCATCTTAGTCCTCAGGAGTGGCAATGTATCTACGTTCGAGCTCAGATAGGATTTCAGTCGTGTTTGTGGTTGTG
>DWON01003181.1:0-18591 GCA_018251015.1 Phocides pigmalion okeechobee
GGGTTCTGGGGCCGTGGGGGGGGTAGGTGCAAGGGTCAGGGGGTGGGTGTGATGAGGGGCCGGGGGGCGAGCTGACGGGAAGTTACTTAATTAATCCCCGCGCGGCCGCCATTGGCCGGCGCTGGGCGGGAGATCTTCGCCCGAGCGTTAATTGGGCGGCCAGCCCGCGCGGATTAGACAAGCGCCTTCGATTAATGAGATTTCTCTTAGTCCGCACTCTCTATCACCACTCGCATAACTATGTATACCTAATAAATAGGTATTCACACTTTTGTAGGTATCTTACTTTACATATAGGTGTTTCCAAGACAATGGATGTCCCTTAATGTTATGTGCCTATAAAAGTTACAAACGATATCAAATGTCGCATTACAAGAATTACATTAAGAATTAACGCCCTATATTTTCTAATGTCATTAAATAAAATTTTATAAATGTCAAGAGCTTATGATGCAGTAAGTGCCTACATTATTCATAGCAAAACGTTAACGATTTACAGTATGAAAAGTACATAAGTTAAGTTCTTATCCTATGAAGGCAGCGCTTAAATTACAAAACGAAATGCTTGCCTCGTGTATCGCTCACGTCCTAGAATGTTAATAAATATCGTAGTAGGAAAAGAGTTGGCTCGAAACTAATATCGCTCTCGTCGCGTCAAGTGAACGTATAAAGCTCAGATTTAGCGAGAGCCGAGGGCTGAGCGGGCGCGAAACGCCCAGGTAAAGTGCCTACTTACACTGCGATATACGAGGAAACGTAAATTATAATATTGTGTGTGTCGGAGCTAACCCTCTCGCCTGGCGCTCACGTCGCCTCGCCGTGTGTGCGCGCCCACTGAAAGAAAAGCAATTTCCTCGGCGGGCGCGGGGGCGTTGGGGAGTCTCGCGCGAATATAATTTTGTTCATTTTTTCATTCAGGCGAGTTAATTCGGCGTTCGCGGCGTCCTCTGCTATTGATTAGGGCGCGTCTTACGTTTTAATTTGTTTGCGCGCGCAGCCGGCGATGCACCCGCCGAGATGAGCTCCCCCGCCGCCCCGCCACCCGACACCCCGCTCTAATGAAGCCTCCGCTAACTACAAGCAGTGTAATAATCACGATCCTTTTCACAATCACGCTTTGACGTCGAATGTTTACTTTGGCTGGCTAACTCGCAAACGACGCCTCTTTGAGGAAAACGCTCGTCCCTCGCAAATAAAACAAGAAGGCATATTTTTTCAAAAATTATAACTTCGAATTACATTTTTATCATGTTTCACACAATCTTTTTAGCTATCAAAATTATAAGTAATTCAAAAACATACTACCAAACTTCTTAAGCTCTTAATTAATTATATTCATATTCACGTATCTTTACTGTTAAAGGAGTCTTTAATGTTAAAGATGTCTAAAGAGTAGCAAACGATCATGCAGGCTACTCGATGTTCAGAGGCCACTACAACCCATGGACATCCAGCCTCAAACTAAAATTCTATCTGAGATAGTACGCAGATGTTTTTAATCGTGAGGATTAAAATATTTGTAAGTGTAGCCGAAACATACCTCTCCAACTGAAACATTGGTATAGATCATAGCGGATTATCTGGGTAGCGGTAGTACCTACCCGATCGCACTATAGATCGCACCTTACACTTATTAGGATTAACAACGCATCTATGTTCGAGATCAGATAAGATTTCAATCGTGTTTGTGGTTGTACATGGATGTCTATTGGCTGCGACTATTTAACATAAGGTGATTTGCATGCTTGTTTACTACTCCTCTCACTTAAAAACATGCGATTTTGATACATACTTATAAGTGTAGTAATTCGAACTATGAGACTTCTCACAGTTTTCGAACCTTTAAAAATGATTTCCCTTATTGTAAAAGCAAGCCAAAATTATTTTTAAAAACGCTCATAACATTGAAAAATTTAAGTTCTCTGGAATCAAACTCCAGACCTAGACCAGACCCAAGTAAGAAGCCTATATTACATTAATAGAGACACACTTATAGTTTAGTTATGTAGCACATTTTCCGTATATAAAACGCATTTTTCCTACGTCTGTCCGTAATTAACGTTGCAACGACGGTCGTCATTGGCCGCCCAGTTCCGGCGGAGCCTGCGAAACAACGCCGCCTGTGTATGACACATTAGTAAATGAGACGGCATTCGTTACGTCCTCGCTCCGTCGTTCGCTCCGTGAAAGCCTTCGGGAGGGTTACGGTAACGGGAAAATCTTAGGTGGCTATTATGTTTTAGTAGAATGTTGTATACTTAATAAACTTTTGTATCTGTGGTGGGTCTTTAACTAAAACATTGACAGTAGTGACTACCTTACACAACTAAGATTATTTGTTACGTGGATCTTATGAACACACACAAAGACACAAATATATTAATATTTTTGTCTATGTTGCATAATAATAAAGCTATATTAAGTCAAATACAAACAGTAAATTACAACATTATAAGTTGTGGTTAAGAATTATTTTTATGGACCCCCTTTGAGTGAAAGCCACCTTCAAGGTATGCCCCTTTTTCTTTTTGGTAGTCTTTCCACAAGGGTAGAAACATGAATACTTAGAACAAAATGCATAATTTGATAGATCGAGAATCGAACCCAGAA
The DNA here is from genome assembly GCA_018251015.1 of Phocides pigmalion okeechobee. Lineage (NCBI taxonomy): Eukaryota > Metazoa > Arthropoda > Insecta > Lepidoptera > Hesperiidae > Phocides > Phocides pigmalion. Next base: position 2,611 of record DWON01003181.1, read on the forward strand.
CCTCTTACAAAGGTGAGAGTTGAACCACTGGATGGTATGAATCGTTACAAAATTATTGTGTAGTAACTTTTGCTTACGACTTTATCCACGCAAAAGTCGATTCCTTTGTTAGTACTTATTTACGCTCTATGAAACAACCAAATATGTATAACAAAAAAAAATTGTAGTCCCAAGTTAAAAAATAATCACTTCGGCGTAGTAAATTGCATCTCCTATTTCAAACCCTTCAATTTCTATATTCACAACGAAAGATAACTTATGTCCGTCTCCAAGGTGTACCTAATCTGGTTCTATGTCAAAATTAACCGAAATAGGTTCAGCCTTTTTGACGTGAAAACGGAACACACAAACATACATAAGTTCCACATTTATTATATTAGTAGAATCTGTTTGTGACACATTACTGAATGAGACGGCATTCGTTACGTCGTTGCTCCGTCATTCGCTCCGTGAAAGCCTTCAGGAGACATTAACGTTAAGAGAATTAGACAATTTTCGTTTGCAATATAATTATTACTTCATTAACTTAATATTCTTTTAAAGATTACTATATTGTTTGACACTTTTCAATACAAATATATATTAATTTTCGATCAAATTTCAATACGGTGTTTTACGCTCATGGTAGGTACCCGTCAAGTATTTTCTGTATTACTAGCTTCTACTCGCATCATTGCTCGTAAAATACGATATTACAATAAATCATGCAGCTCTCTTCTGCCTTAGTATTTCTTATTTATATTTAATAATTGCCCTGCGCTCATATACGAGTATAAGGCCGGGTCAGTATTGCGGGAGACGGTACTAAACTGGAGCTTATTTGCCTAGAATGAAGATACGCCGAAAATTTAGTGAAATATTATATTTTTAGCATTCGTAAAACAGTTACGAATACACAGACGTTGTTTCCTCTCGTAGTCTGGTAGCTCTGACGTAAACACAGCACTTTTGTTCGCCCGTAATCCATACAAATTTGTCGGTACAACACAGGTTTAGGAGCTGCAATCGCATCGCGGCTAAAATTACACATCAGTGTCGTAGCCGCAGGAATAGTGTTAAAATTATTAGATAAAAGGAATCAAAAAATCATATAAAATGTCATATTCAATTGTTTTCCCTTAATTTCTTTCTACGTGTTAACTTACGCTGTATACGGAATCAATCTGAAAAAAACGGGTTTCTACGCACAGCGGTTTGGTTGTGCATTCATGTCTGGGTCACTCAGTCAACTTACTCTTTTATATATATGTATATCCTAGTCTAAATCTATACCTACTATACGTAATCTATTACACACTATGGGTGCCATGAAGACATACGAAGACCCATGCATACCGAGACCCAACACGTTACTAAAACTCAATGTTACTTGCCTCAATGGAATCGAACTAGAGACCGCATTTATCGTAAACTGATATAGTTGTCTATGTATATAGACTACACGCCATTTGGGTCATTAACGAACATTTTGAATATTTACATAAAATTCGGAAATTCTCAGTCCATTCTCCCTACCCCAATATATTGCAACACCTAATCTATAAATATTATAAAACAAAGTCCCCCGTCGCGTCTGTCTGTCTGTTTCCAATAAACTCAAAAACTAGAGAACGGATTTTCTCACAGTTTTCAACAACAGGTAGAATGCTTCCTGAGGAATGTTTTGATACATAATAAGCTGTTTTTTTTTTGTAAATTGGGCGAGAAATTAAATAATGACCGAAAACATGTATACGTAGGTTGTTTTATATTCTGAAAATGTATAAAAAAGTAGGCAAAGTCGCGAGTACAGCTAGTTATAATAAAAAGATAATTTTAAACCGTACTGCAATAAATAATTGAGTATTGAGTATTGAAGTCTGAGGTAATAAATATAAGAAATTGACTTGTCTGTGTGTGACACATTAGTAAATGAGATAGCATTCGTTACGTGGACTTTTCCAGTAGAATATCTTATTGAAAGACATCGGGGTTCACTGAAATGGGAAATTCAAGACTTATAGACTCTAGTTAGACTTTAGATACCTAACGAATTATAAGTTTTTTTATGATATGGAAGTAGCAAACGAACATGCAGTTCACCTTTGGTAAATGATCATTGCCCATGAACATACGTAAGGAAAAAGTTAAGGACTGAGATGGTCACCTCGTAAGCTGACAACCACACTTACATACGTAAAATACATTTTGTGGTGGTATTTTTCAGGTTCCTTTATGCTGGCAATGCTGTAGTGTGTATAAATATGAAACAATCATAGCCTTACAGCTTGTTTAGATCGACAACGATCGACCACATTAAGCAACGTCTTGTGCGGTCGGAGGTTGCATGGGTGACCGCTAGTCCGATAACTTCATACGTCCTTCCGTACATCGGAAAACACAATAACAGTCTCTTTCTGTTGTCATCGATAATTAACGGCCACTTCACATTGTCATGGATTCTATATATGGTTTGAAAACATCTCATGATGGGATCGAGCGCTAAGCCATTTCTCCATTAATGCTTTGAAACCGTATGGTGGAATATAATCTAGGTCTACCACGATACGTAGCTCAAGACCCGTTCCCAGCGATGGGACATTCCAATTAATGTTGACTTTAAAAAATATTTTATAAAAAAGTACTTTGAATCATCCCTACATAGAGAGATATAGAGCAACTAAATTTAATAAAGATGACGTCAAATTTTTGTGACGCATTAACAAACGAGACAGCATTTGTTACGTTGCCTTTCTATGAACTTTGACTGGAAACCTTCAAGATACTTTACATTTTATTATTTTTATAACTCTATTTGTGTAATAAATAAAATAAGGTTGAAGACTTTGCAGACCACCGTGCAGTTCCTCAGATGTTAAGTGGTCGGTACCGCTCGTGGACATTTCTAATCAATTTCTATATAGAATGGGGTTCCTATCTGAGTTAAAAGTCACTGAACTGAGTCTTATCTGAAGTGTGTCACAAATGTGTCAGTACTCTTTAGGACTAAGACTAAGATGGGGCTCATAGAAAAGAGAGTCTCACAAAATATCTTTTCGAAAAAAAAATTAACCTGCCTTACCATATCTTTTCATACCGAGATATTACTGAGATTAAAAATTGGTACAATATATCCGACTCCACCACATTATGTCGTACCAGTATATCACAGACGGGTTGGTACCCCTGAGGACTAACATGGAACTCCTAGAAAGGTGAAAATGCCTCATACTTTTCGGGGCTAAAATATTTCTCTGAAACTAAAAAAGGTACAATATATCCAACTCTCCTCTATAGAATCTCCTACTTAAAATACATCATAGATGCGTTGTTACACCTGACAAATAAGATGGACTCTTAAAAAATTAAATCTGCCCCATCATATCTTTCGGGCTAGAACATACTAGCCCTAAATAAGTGCTATAATGGATAATACTGTAGTGGTAGTGCCAAGGTAGCGAAGACGATTTTTTTCGAAGAATTTTATCTCCCTGTTAAGTATATAAACACTGCTAACATCCTAATTATTAAGTTCAAGTTTTCGGTACAGATTATGTTTGAAAATAAATGTTAAGTTTTTTATTAATTCATTTTTTTTTCGTTAGTAAATCATGTACGATACTGTGTATAGCAAGTATGTGTTAATATTATGCTTGTAAATTTACCGAAAACAGATTATACACACGGCATGTTTTCACTTTACTCAGGTACGATACTTAGACCAGTAACGCCATCTGTAAAAAGAAACGCGTACTTTCATTCCCTCGGGATCTGTAAGATTTTCGCGATAAAGAATACCCATGATAGAGTCCCTGGTTGCACGATTCTGGCCGATATAGTAAGTTCATTGAACATTCAAATTGGAATAAAAAATAACACTTGCGTGATCACGTTATTAGGGTGCTAGGTTTGAACCCGTTTCATACAAATACTTGCGTGTGCGATATTTAAAAAGTTTATCATATAGCTAAAATCACTCATACATATTTATTACAATGGTATAAGGTGTAACGTTTGTTTTATATTGAAAGAAAATCACAAGTGGCGACTATTATCGGCAGAATCGCGGCGTAGTCGGCGACGGGGTGAGAGCGGTTCACTCAATAAATCGAAGCGGCGTCGCCTCCGCTCGGCCATTAAGGCTCGATAGCGGGTACTCTTCGGCGCTTACTTTGTTTTATTACTTTCATTTTATTGTTTTAATTTGTGTGCGGGTGCGCTATTTGCGTGCGCGCAGTTTGTCGCCGGCCCCGCCCCGGCCGCGGCGGCCAATCGCGCGCGGCCCGCTAACGAGGTGCGCCCGCGCATTGCACACATCGCGACAATGCTCATTGTTTCAAACGTTTCTCATTTTGTTTTAGTCCGCGCAGCCTCATCGGCCCGCGACGACGCGCGCCTCCCACTGAGCGATAATTTCAATGTCGCCACGTATTCCGATATTGACTGAGATTCCGATGCCTCGCCACGTTTCCACCCGCTCGTCAGCTACTCAATAAGCAATAAACCATCCGCCTCCGAGAAGTTGTTTTAAATCCCGACTGCGACGCGACTTTACACCTTTTAAAGGTTATTGTGTTCCCGAAACACTAAATTGAATAGGTTTAGCCTTCGGTAACAGGTACGGGAGCCTATAAAATAAATTAAGACAAAGAAATAATATGTCAAAAAACTAAATATTTTGTCGTCTCATGAATTAAAAAAGATCACAACTTAATTCATTAATTTATTCAACTAAACTCGAATGTGCTACTTTTCCATTATTAGGCAGCAATTTCAATTTTCAGGGTAAAAATTGACCTATGTAACTGTACCTTACCTTATCACATCGTAAAAGTTTCATCAAAATCTATTCAGCATTTCCAAAAATTTCCGTCCAAGCAGAGAGACAGCTTAAGTAGCTTTTTGTTTTTGTATAACGCAAATACGCAGACACATAAATGACATTTGTACTAAATACATACATATAGGTGCATCTTTTTACATTTATATAAATGTTTTCTATTATCACAACTCAAGATTCCTTCACAAGCAATGAATGCCGGTTAAGGCGCTTTATATGGCACGCTCCCATTATTTTATTCTGATTACACTCGTTAGAATTGTAACAATAATGGAATCCTCAGAGGCGAGTAATCTATGATCTTTGCTGATAGTCCCGTTGTCCCGTTGTCCCGATACCCGTTAAAAATACTACGTTCTTAATTTTTTTATTATAACATTATTGACAGAAGTTATAGTTATTTGTAATACTTGTATATAATATTGAATTAAGAAATGATCCTGGCGTTCCCAGAGCTAGTCTGAATATCGATCCCAGTTGTACCTGTATGGTTTAACCACGTACAGATTGCCGTTAAGCAGCTCTTGCGTTTCGAGGGAAATACCACACTTTCCATCGAAACTGATCGTAACTGTAATTGCTTTCAGATAGTTCCTCTGTTCTGAATTATATCCATAGGTAGCAGTGACAACTTAGGTACCTTAGGTCTTTTATTACTTTCATTTCATCAAAAAGAACGCTCAGCACAATCGCGACTGAATGTCTTTATGACATATATATTTTCCCTAATAATGACTCCAATGAAAGTCGTTATGGTACAAACAAACTCCCGAAAAAAAGAGAAATGAGATTTTTTCCATTTAGAAGGTCCGCGAGTGAAAACAAATGAAATAAATAGCAATGAAAATAAACAGAGTGACACTATAAGAATAAAAAACGACAATTTAGACTAATAGACAAAATAATGTAAATCGCTTATGCAGCACAAATCACAACTCTCCCGCTTGCGTTTATTCCGTGCTCTTTGTCTACGTCGCACGAATAATATTAAAGGGGAAACTAAGCAATTGATAGTAAAAATGGGCGGCGAAATAGAAAAATATCGCCGGACGCATTCGTGGCCTGGTAAAATATTCAATCGGGCCAATTCGGGTCCGCGTATAAATTCTGTCCCACCATTATTTGTAGCGCGACCGAAAATCGGTACCTACATTGATAGTCGTCATTTTTCTTGTAGATATCGTTAATATTTTACGGGTGCGTGTCAACGGTTTATGGGCCCACTCTTAACACTAAAACGTTTTAGCCCTCTGCTCTCATTGTTTATATCATTTTACTATCCACTTTTTATAGTTTATTGCTGCCCGAGTACCGTTCAGGGGGTGACACGTAACTTTGAATGATTGTACGATTATATGCTATCCAACTTAATTTTTATAGAGCTAATAGATCTCAAGATATGACTAGTTTATACGCCCTAATGCCTTATTTACAATCTCTATCCGTCACGTAACGTACATATCTTGAAACTGTATGGAACTTCAACTGAAAAGGCTTTCTCATATAATTACTTTATACATAGCTACGTAATTCATATAACGCCCGAAAGACATTAAGGACGAATGGGTTCGTTGGTAGCTACCTAAGTGTAATTATCCATCCAAGTTTGCGAGGCGAGGAAAAGAATTGCTCTCCTTTGTATGTGAGGGGGGTCGGGGCGGCGGTGTGGGGTGGGTAGGCTCACATGGGACGCTCTAATGAGGTGCCTGAAAGCGACAATGTCTTTGAGCAAAGCAAATGTGTAGGTATCTACATACGTAGGGGAGGTTCCTCCTACGAGTATCTCGAATGCGGCTCCTTACGTCGCTGTGTTGTAAATAACGCATTAACTTAGCTCTGTGTGTGAACAATTCGTTCTGTTTATTTTTCTTAATGCGATCGTTTTTTATTGTTTACTTTCAACTATTGCTAACAAGAATGCACTTATTATTCAAGTAGTTACTCTAATGTTTTAACAAATACTTTACTTTAAGTTCAATAATCCTTTAAGAGACTATAGGTTAGGACAGACGTTTTAATAATTTCGCAATATAAATATTAATTATTAAGTCTTCTTTTATTAGTATGTATTTAACATAAGTAGGTAACTATCAGATAGGAATTGTATGAAACTATCGAACATGCCGTCAATCTCATGAGAAGAGGTCCATGCCACCCATGGATACCTCTAATTAACCTCAAATAGAAAAATAGCATTCTACTTGAAGTTTACTGATCTTGAAATTGCTGATCCATGAAGTCGGTTACATCTTAGAACTAAGAAATTCATATATAAGCAATTGTGTTACAACAATTTTTGAAGGAGGTTAATTTTGAAGGTTTTGAAGGTGAATATCTAAGCTATAAGTTCAGGCAGAAACACAACAAACTACAAGCCATAACTATGATACCAATGCATCACTCATAAGTTCCATTATATATAATCGACTCAAAATTATCCTGTATAAAATATCAGTTTCATACATGGATATGTGAAGATTTACATCCATGACATCGAAACCAATACCGATGGAGCGATAAGAGGATTCATAAGCTAATGTTTGCATGATAGCGGCCGAGGGAGGCGAATAGGATGGGACGAGGCGTCGGGCCGAGCGCCTTCCGGTCCGGGGCCGGTTTTAATTTCCCGCGCGCGGCGGGCGGCGTTAAGTTTAAACGGCCGGAGATGAGTCGCACACGGACTAATATCATGCACGGCCCGGGCCGTCGCCATAGAAACGTACACTCAAATGACGCGTGCGGCGGGACGGGGGGTGAGTCCGGGGGTAATATGATTTGAGCGCCCCGACGACACCCCGCCCGCTTGTTTGCTCTCCGATGCAATCGCGATACGAGCCTCGCCGCCCGCGCGCCGCCGACATTTCTCACCTCCGTCCTCGATCCATCGCATTCCTTGTTGCAAGCCACCGCATTCTATTGAAATAGATACCCGATACCACCTAGCCACCTACTGCTCTACTCGATTTACGCGTCACCCCTTGCCGTACCCACAATATTCGACACACTCGACGGATTATATACCACCGTGTCGATGCGACCGGGCTACATCTAGTTAACATTCCGAGCGCGTCACCTCCGACTTTGTAAAACTACTCCCAGCGTTTTCCAAATCCCATTTCCATGAAGCTTATGCATCGCAACTTTTATCAAAACAACCTTAATTTAGAATATCTTATATATGTGATAACACACGGTTCGAAGGTACAATAATTCGAACATTTTAGTCCTCCGGAGTAGCAACTCATCTTTGATCGAATGAATGGGCGACTGTTGTTCTTCATGAAGTATGACAATGACTTACCAGCTCGTTTGCACCGACAATTCCGTATTTAAATTCATTTATTGAACTTATACACAATTAGCGAGCAGCGAAACGCTTACGTCATATTTGCGAAATGTTTTTGCGTGTAACTCAATCGGCTGTCGGACGGTGGAGCAGAGGAGCGAGGAGCTCGCCGGTGACAATTACGCGGTGCTAGCGCTCATTAGTTGCGGCCGCGGCAGCTTCATGTATCATGTATCGCGCGTCGGCAGCGTCGCCCAACGGGACAATAAAGCAATCAATCGGCAGCTCCCCGCCGCTGCGAGCCCGCAAACGAGCTGCCACCACGATACTTGCACGATAACGACTTATGCGTCTTGCCATACAGGGGTACATCGCCACGGTGATATACGTAACTAGATACTACGTTATTGTACCACTGATAAACTGTAAGATACAACGCATTTGTACATTGATGTATTAAACTTAATCTGATGTGATTTTTTTGTTATTAAGTTGAAACAAAAAATCAGCTTGATAATAAATTGTCTCTGCCGCAAACGAACTCCTGTAACGAATTTTCATAGAAAAAGAGTCCTAATAATCAATTACAGATGCAATGCTTCTCAATGGACTAAAACAAGCGCATCATATCAAAGTAACTCTTCCACCAAAATACGATAATTGTTTTACGATAGAAATGGTACTGGTTCTACCACCTTGCAAATGTTAGCGATGCGGTATCGAGACTCTTGCCATATTGGTAAGTAAATAGCCACTACCTTACAAGATTATATGTTATTAGATAAAACATAAAGTACAATATACAATGCATTCGTAATTTGACTGACCTTTTGCTGTAGTGGATACTGCTAAGCCGGTTTCGAATTCCATTTCCAGCCGGGGCAAATGTTTGTGTGATGAGGAGGAGTATTTATTCTGTGTCTAGATGAAATATCATCAATTTAAACATAAGTTTAGGATGTATTACATATGTTTATCAATTGTCTTATCACCATAGTTGTACAGTCTCTGCGCAAAGTGCCGTGTGTGACTCCAAAATATTGATTCATTGAGGTAGGTAACTTATTCTGACGTGAAATTTTTGACGTTTGCACGCAAAATATATTGCAAGACGTAGCGCCCGCGATACCTAGGTGGGTCACCTAATACGGTATTGTGACGCAACGCAATCCGCCGTTCGCGCCACAGTAATTGCAGCGCGGACGCCAGAGGCCGCGGATAATGCCGCGCGTGATATATGGTACAACGGCTAATAACAGAGCTCGGGCCTTGCGTCGATTATCCCTTTACCCGAAGACGATTCGTATCGATCGGCGCGACGCTCGCTCTCAGCTAATGAGTGCAGGATTTACTACTTATTATCCACTTTCGCGGTTGGCCCGCGGCGCGATGAAGACGTCGCGGCGGAGGGCGGATGCCGCGGGCGCACAATTTGCCGCACTCGAACGCTAAACGCCAAACGCCATCGCCCGCAGCACGCTTTGTGTTTTATCCACGGTAATTGCGGGCCCGAACGTCCGCACACGAACACGAACCACGGTAGTGGATAATTGCGCCATTGTTGCACATCCGCGGCGACCAGCACACGACCGCTTTCGAGGAAGTCGCCGCTAAATTGGAAGCAGCGTCGAGCGGACTTTGTTATTTCGACAATTAACTTAGATAAGATTAATAGTTGCAACGGAATAGCGTGCCTCATGGAGGTAATAGCGTATCGTAAGACGGTTCACGAGCGAACGGCACACCCTGTTCTTTGCAGTCAATTATATATCATAAAGAAATTACCCCTTCACATACTAGCTACACATTAACCCTTATTTTTGTGAATGCTCTATAATTTGCTTAAATAATTTAATTTTGCTGTTACAAATATGTCATTATTTACCGTTCCTTTATATACCTACTATCAACTGGTAGATCATGATCCCAGAATGTAAATGTTTGGAAAATATTCATGACACTAAACTTAATAAAATAACGTCATTACCAACAATTATCGTATGTATTACTTGTATTACATAGTATTTGCAGGACACAGTTGCAGTCTAAACAGAAGTACCAGTTGATGATGGTAGTTGCTCACTGCCACTTATAAACATTTATAATGAACCTCACAAAATTTGGAGATCTATGCGAGATCAAGCACAGTTGAGGTACTAATGCTACTACAGGGGACTGAATTGGAATGACCCGCGTAATTCCCGTAACCTCACCCTACAAACCAAAACAAGTAATCTTACAGGGAAAGTGTTTAGATTATTTTTTATGTGAGAAGAGTAGCAAACAAGCATGCAAACCAACTGATGTTCGGTGGTCGCAGCCCATAAACATTCACGTACAACCACAGACACAACCGAAATCTTATCTGAGCTTCAACGTAGATACGTTGCTACTCCTGAAGACTAAGATGGTTTCCTCGCTTCAAAGTGTAGCCGGCAACCGCACCTCTCCAACCGAAATACAAGTTATGTCTTAAGGCAGATTATGAGGGCGGCGGTTGTACCTCCCCGGTTGAACTATAGTTCTCCCACTTTTAAAATTCTCTTTAAGTCTCCATTTTAAATCCTGCACCTTCTTCATATCTTCAGATGGCTCGGTCGTGGGTCTATGTTCGTGCTATCAGAAGCCCACGCGCGATCACTGCTCAGCAAAGCGGGGGTTACACTGGACGCGAGTACCGGCGCTGTGGTGGACCTCGGCGCCGGTGATGGGGAAGTGAGCCGGCGCTTCGCACATCTGTACTCGGACAGATACGCTACAGAGATATCCGGCAACATGAGGAAGGCACTCGGCAGTAAAGGATTCAAGTGAGTTTAGATCTTTTTTTTTATAGTACAACCTACATTAAAAAGCAGTAAAAGTTACTTGTTTAACTCTGCAACTAATAGGTACTACCATTAAAGATTTTTATTCCTGATGTTTCGAACCAGTTGCAAGGCTCGTGATCACGGATAAAATCAAGTTAGCCACAAATTAGTAACTAAAATGTATAAATTTCGTGATGATATTGGTTTATTTAAATGTAATTAATAACTTAACTGTGCTAATAATTTATTAGCCCAGTTAAGGTTCCGGGTTCTGATGCACAAAGTCCGGGACTCAAATCTCACGCAAGCACCTCAAAGTTGTAAAAATGATTAAAACCAGTGAACAGTAAAGGACAATATAGTATAGAAACCTGCATATATGCCAGATACTTCATAAAATTCTCAAAGGTGTGTGAAACCACACACTTGACCAGTGGAATATGACCTAAACCTTCTCTCATTCCAACAGAAGACCCGGTACCCAACAGACGGCCTAAGCTAGGGCTCTTTCCTCTCGACTGGAGAGGCGCCGGCAATTCACACAAATATTGTATTTTTTAGCATCAGTGTAACATCAACCAATACATAGACGTAATGTCCGCCTTCAATCTTGTAGCGTTGACGTAAACACAGAACTTGTGTTCTTGTGTACAACACAAAATGTGTATAAAGGTGGTAGAGTCGTTAGAGCTCGACCGGGGCCGCACCACCGCCACCCTCATAACCCGCCGTAAAGCATGTTCAGCAGCAGTTCCTCATGTATTGTGTTTGGTTGGGGAGGTGTGGTTGGCGGCTACACATAATTGGAGGCGACCATCTTAGTCCACAAGAGTAGGAACGCATCCGCTTCCATCACTAAATATAACTTCTGTTCTGTTTGAGATTGGACGTGGTTGTACATGGGCTGCAGTGACCACTTAATATCAGGTGGCCTGCATGCCCACTTCTTACTCTTTCATGATAAAAAAACTCAGATGTGTACAAGCTGCGATTGCGTTACGCCAGGTAATGCACAACAGTGTTGTACGTCGCATGGCAAGTGTTAAGATGAAATCCGATGTCTCGGTTTTCAGGCTCCTGGACACAGAAGAGTGGTGGAAGGGCCAGCGGTTTGACTGCGTGTGCATGCTCAACCTAGTGGACCGTTGCAGCAAGCCCCGCTCCATGCTGCTCCAAGCGCGGGCCGCCATCGCCCCCGGCGGTGTCCTCATGCTTGCTCTTGTTCTACCCTACAAGCCTTACGTCGAAGGTACTTTAGACTACTATTTTAGTTACCAAGCTGTTCCTGCTACTCTACAAATACTTATCATGGTAATTATAGGTAAAATGGAAAACTACCTCATCTTTTAAAATATGATCTTAAAAGAACTTTAAATGTATTGTTTCTTTCTGAATTTAACCAATTCGTGAATTGTGTCTGGCTCGTTGAATGTATTGTTTCCTTCCGATTGTAACAATTTGTTATTAAATTGTATCCTAATTACATTCTAACTGAAATGAATTCCAGTGACCGCAGACCACAAGCCAGAGGAGCGTTTGCCGATCGAAGGCGCAACGTTCGAGGAGCAAGTGGCGTCATTCGTGAAGTTCATGAAAACGGAGGTGTCGTTCGAGCTGGCGGCGTGGAGCCGCGCCCCCTACCTCTGCGAGGGGGACTTCGCGCAGGCCTACTACTGGCTCGACGACTCCGTCTACGTGTTCAGACCGGTGCAGCATCACACGTGAATACTCAAGTGGCCACCGACTACTCCCGGACTGTCCAAACTGACGCGCTAGCCCATGCGACCCTAACAGTTATTTGCGAAAATTACATGGTAATGAAGAAATTTGGTATCGTCTGGGCCAAAGCTGTTCAGATTACGGTCCGCTAGCCCATACCAGCCATTGAGTTGTTAAAATACATGGTAATGAAAAAATGTGCTATCGTCTAGGCTAGGGTTATCCGAGTTGCGGCAAGCTATCCCCACGCGGCCTGATATTTTGTAAAAAAGACGCGGTAATGAAAAAGTGACGCTAACGATAATGCTACGTTTACGCCATGGCTGTTCAAACTATGACTCATAGCCTATAGAGCCCGTTAAGTTATTTAAAATACATCGCAATGAAAAAGTATGCAAAGGTTTATCCCAGAGCTATCCAAACTGTGACCCGCTACCCCCTTACGGCCTGAAAAATTACTTGCGAAAATTACACGCTAATAAAAATGTATGAAACCGTCTACTCATCATATCGCCTTCTCACTTTTCTAATAATACATAAAAAAGAAGTATCACAAATTATAGATTATATCACTACCAACCACCCAAATAGCCATAAACTGGTAATGACATAATTTTCAAGAAACAGGTCTGATTTGGACAGCTCTGACGTAGCAAAAATTACATATACGATAGAAGATTAAAAGACTCAAAAATTGGCTCGATTTTATGTATTGTCTGTCTTTACGTCCACTGTTGTCTTTGTGTGCGTCATAGATAATAGAAATAAGTTAAACAAACAACTTTCAATCTATTACTGCCAAAGTAGCAATGGGAGCTGATGTGTTCAGGTTTATAAAAAAGCCTATTAAAAGCCTAAAATGCCTATTAAATAGAACTATCAATGTACTATAAAAGCCAATTAAAATGTCTGAACGACCTATTTAACAAGTCGACATGGCATAACGTAGGCTACTGATATGCACGCAGTGTTCCAGATTAGTTTTTTTTAGAGTAGAGTAGCAAATGACCGTGCGGGCATGTTTGTGTTAAGTGGTCACCACAGCCCATGGACTGACGTCACGCCTGAGGTTATACGTAGATGAATTGCTACTCGTAAGAACTAATATAAGCCCATTTTGATATATTTTTTTTGTTTAAAATATATATGTAGGTACTTTATGTAAAATTATATTTACAATGATGGAAATCTTAAACCTAATCTTAATAAAAGCCGGACCTAAATAAACTAAAGTGAATCCGGTGCCCATGCGGTATACTACCAATAATACTAGCCGCATCCCGCATTGTATAGCGATCGCAATTCTCTATGCGAGATATGAACCAGCCCTCTTGTCACCGGCGTCATAAAAACGTAAGACTAATTGTTAATTTTAATTAGGTCAATATAACTTCCATTCAGATAAGCTTTACGTGTATTCCATGTATCATGTACGATGTACACTGACGGTCTCATAAACTGCATCAATTTTATTAAACACTGACTTATATAATACGAATTAACGTCAAACGTTACCCTAATAACAGACGAATTTGAGACTATGCACATAACTTGTTCCTGGCTATAATTTTACCATTAACTTATTTGTGGCTATAATTTTACCACATAACTTATTCCCGGCTATAATTTTACCACATAACTTATTCTTGGCTATAATTTTACCACATAACTTATTCTTGGTTATAATTTTACCACATAACTTATTCGTGGCTATAATTTTACCACATAACTTATTCTTGCCTATAATTTTACCAAATAACTTATTCTTGCCTATAATTTTACCACATAACTTATTCTTGTCTATAATTTTATCACATAACTTATCCTTGGCTATAATTTTACCACATAACTTATTCTTGGTTATAATTGTACCACATAACTTATTCTTGGCTATAATTTTACCTTTTACTGCAAGTCTCCACATTTTCTTTAAGATTAATCTAAATTTTGCAAACTTATCAAAAATATTAATTCAAAAGTAATTCTCACCTTTGATGCTGTTTATGAGTCCGTCAGTATATTTATATTATATATAAAAATGATGTATTAAAAACATTCCACCATAGAAGTGTAGTGTAACTTATTTCCTGTTAGTTAGTGTTTCTGATTTATGTAGAAGGTTATACCAACGACTGAACTCTCCCGTCTTGTGGTTGTTTTGCGCGTAAGTACAAATATTTATACTGAATATTCAACTATAGTTATGTTTGTCAATAGATTTTATTGAGTTAACACTTTGACTGTCGCGGATTTCGCTTCGCTTTCGCGGACTAAACTGGGGCTTATTTGATTACATTGAAGATACATCGACAAATAACTGAAGTGTTATATTTTTTAGCATCTGTGTATCATCTTCAAATGCACAGACGCAATGTCCGGTCCCAGTCTTGTAGCGGCGACGTAATAACAGCACTTTTGTTCGCTCGTAATCCATACAAATGTGTCGGTACAACACATGTGTGTGTGAGCCGCAAGCACGTCGCGCCCAGAATTACACAGCAGTGTTGTAGCTGCAGGGAAAGTGTTAACTAATATTTAAGGTTGCAATGCGATTTAATTGTGAATAGGATGGAGCGGATGAAGTTAGTTATTTTTCTTATAAGTACGGTCAGTTTCGGTTATATCATAAAATTGTCAACCAACTTTGTAACTGTTTCTTATTTTTTGCAACTTATTCTTGGTTCGAGTGGATTTAAAAAAAATGTTATAAGAGTAGCAAACGAGCATGCAAATCACCTGACGTTAAATAGTCGCAGCCCATAGACGTTCATGTATGAGTACAAACTCAAACTGACTGAAATCCCACCTGAGCTCGAACTTAGATGCGTTGCTACTCCTGAGGACTAAGACGGTCGCCTCGCTTTCCAAGTGTAGCCGGCAACAGCACCTCTCCAACCGATACACAAGTAATGCTTGCGGTGGATTATGAGGGCGGTGGTAGTACCACCCCGGTCGAACTATAGTTTTCCCACTTTTGAAATTATCTACTTATATTAACTAAAGTATGAGGATGGTGTCGTTTATTTTGATATAAATTTAGTGTACGATATTGAGAAGACATGACATCCATAAAGATAGACCTTTGAAAATATTTACAAGTTTTTGAATGATTTTCAAAACTTTGAATATGGGCTTAAATACAGTGTATTTTTATGTTGACCGTACAATTTACGTACCTTAACCTGAAAAAATATTTAATAATTCATAACTTATTAAAATTGCATTTATATCGAAATAGGATATATAAAAATTTAGTATACAGTGCAACCTCGATATAAGAAATCGCAAGGGGACAAGTAAATATTCGTTATATCAAGTAATTCGTTAAACTGAGGTCTAAAATTTGTTAT
>DWON01003182.1:0-18587 GCA_018251015.1 Phocides pigmalion okeechobee
TATATTTCAAAGCATGCACTATGACCACCCTCCCTCCCGGATAGGAAAACGTGATGTGATTAAAAATATATACCATTACACATATTAGGACCAACACGTGTTTCGCCCCAAAGCATCATCAAGGTAAATTGACTCTTCGATGGTTAATCGGTTAAAGTAGTACAACATCTACTGATTACCTTTTTAGTTGGTGGAAATCCCGCATAATCCGAAATGACCCCACGATACTGGGTAACTTTGATAGGTGTCTCTCCAAAAAAAAAGAATAAATTTAAGGTTGGTCTACATTTGCCGATCAAGTAGCACAGTATATTTGCGAAGTATCGCGAAGTTGGCGAGCGGCCAAAAATCGACAAACGAAGTGTTTCAAGGTCAAGTTATAACGTCACCATACTTTTGCTGATTGAAAACTTTTACGACTGATATTATGTGATGTTTGTGATGTGAACAAGTGAAGAACTTTTCATATTTGCATAATGCGTGCGGGAGACAGTGGGAAACATACGGGTCTGTTACGGAGAGGTGAAGTCCACTTTTTTTTGTGGGAAGAGCAGCAAACGAGCGTGCAAACCTCCTGATTAACATCAGTAGTATTTGCAGCCTATAGACATCCACGCACAACTACAAAAACAATCGAAATCCCATCTGAGCTCGAACGTAAATGCGTTGCTACTCCTGAGGACTATAATATTCGCCTTGCTTCAAAGTGTCGCCGGCAACCACACCTCTCCAACCGAAACACAAGTAATGCGTTATGGCGGATTATGAGGGCGGCGGTGGTACCTCACCGGTCGAACTACAGTTCTCCCACTTACAGACGACGAATTTTGATTTATCTTTTAGATTTACATGTTTGTGTAAACGTCTTTTAAGTGTCTATATCATCCACGACACAGGGAATCCTAGTTAGGACCATGAGTGAAGAAAGCAATATGATAGCAAAATCATAAATAAATTTATTGTTCATTTTAATATTAACCGCGTTTATTCATTTCTCTTTTTATATGAAAATTACAAAGCAAAGCTTATGGTAAATAACCATCCACCTGATGGTAAATAACCATCTTTGAACATCTATAAATTCAAATTCAAAGTAAAAACAAAGTTCCACCGAATCTATTTCAAATTGTTAATTGTTTTACGTAAAAGACTTAAATAATATAGTAACTATTTCTGCAATTGCTCGCTTACGTCATCAATGGTGGCGCTTGATCTCGCTTGTAAAGTTATTGTCGTGCGATAGGCTCGTTTTGATAGATCGAAAGGAAAATTGCAAATTTATATGACTGATTTAATAGAAGTTTCCATTTCCTACCTGCCGACTCTATCGGATACGTTAGCAAATTTTCAAGTAATATTTATTTAAACAAAAGTCCTTTGGGCTATTTGGCGGAGATTCTAACCTTACCAATTTCCAATATTGGTATACTTACTTGCCAAACATGTGATAGGAGAAAGAGAAACAGCCATTCGCCGTCAAAGAGTTGTCGTAAACTGGTGAGAGGAGCCGAGCAGTGTCGTTTTCCATCTGGGATGAGCTTTCAATGTACATAAAATAGCCTGAAAACATATAATTTTTGGTTTTTGGAGTTTACTCCTTAACAATCGATTATTATAAGGCCAACGGTATTTTTGTGAAGTGAATTTGATTCAAGGGTTCATTCAGAAGCGTTACACTAGCCTAGATTTAAAAAGGGTTATACACGTGTTGACTAAAAGGCGGTATTTCTTAACGTAACTTGTACTACTGATTGAAGATGTTATCATTTTATAATTAGGCTTCCGATTGGTCTCTTCATATCCAAAGATGGACTCCAAAACGTTAATGCATGGATGAGTGGATGGATAAAATATTAATTATAGTCATTCATCCATTGCCGACTCAAGTTAGACCACAGGTTTTCTATAAAAATGAGAAGCGTGACGCCATTGTTCGCCTGGTGAAGTTTGGTAGACTTTACATACCGGTGAGAGCTTTATGAGAAACTCTCATGCGTACAGGTTTCTTCATCACCGTTAACACTTTGACGCGAAGCGGATATATATGATCGGGTCAGTATTGCAGGAGGCGGCCCTAAACTGGAGCTTATTTGATTAGACTGAAGATACACCGACAAATTACTGAAATATTGTATTTTTAGCATCTGTATGTCATCTACCAATAGACAGACGTAAAGTCCGCCCCCAGTCTTGTAGCGCCGACGTAAAAACAGCACTTTTGTTCGCCCGCAATCTATACAAATTTGTCCGTACAACACAGGAGTGTAGGAGCCGCAAGCGCGTCGCGCCCAGAATTACACAGTAATTTTGTAACTGCAGGGAAAGCGTAAAAGCAAATCATAAAATTTTCTAGTAGAATATGACGGTGTATTGTTACCATATTGTCCCATCCCTAGTGTATGATCAAACGAGGGTCCAGTGAAATGTATTGAGCTGGGTGTCTTTGAGTTGCGTCGAGTCCAATCAAAATCATGCAGCTCGTCTTGAGTCCAGCCGCATATGCCCGGCTCCTCAAAGTTACAGCTCAATTGTGGACTACTTTTAGATTCTGGAAATCAAAACAATTTTTAATAAATTCTTTATAACCTGCGATTTTTTCTAAATTATTTTAAGATATAAACACACGCTTGTTCCACTTGTACGGGTAAGAAATCACATCGCAAATCTTGTAGTGCTTATAAAAATCAGAGTTGCTTTAAACTTTAATAACATTATCCTAAACAACTAGCGACCAGCGTTGAAATTGCACGAACCATTTACGACGTCAAATTAAAATCTTTGAAATTCTCGTCATTTTTCTTTATTATATAACGGGTAGATACTCACGATTAACCCTTTTTTAATTGTCGATATTTCGAACCAGTTGCATGGCCCGTGGTCGCAGCGAATTGTATACATAAATTGTATAAATTCCATGATGATATTAAGTTAAAATGGATTACACCCATTTTCAACGACAGTGCGACAAAACCTCGATTTTACAGCAAACGATTTATAAACTTTTTTTTTATTATGAAAGAGTAAGAAACGGGCATGCAGGCCACCCCATGATAAGTGATCACTGCAGCCCATGGACAATCACGTCTAATCTCAAATAGAACAGAAGTTCTATTTAAGGATAGACGCAGATGCGTTCCTACTCTTGAGGACCAAGCTCGCCTCCAATAATGTGCATCCGGCAACCACATTTCCCCAACCGAAACACAATACAAGAAGAACATGTTGCTTTACGGCGGGTTATGAGGGTGGCGGTGGTACCGCCCCGGGCGAGCTCTAAGGGCTCTACCACCCTTCAAGACTTCACACTATTACTTTTACAATTCATTTTGTATGTAATAGACGTAGTTTGTAGCCTGGGTCGGAATAGCGCTACGCAATTAGAACTGTCATAACAGGCGACTAAAAAGAATTTTCTGGGATCGGGAAAGGTAAGAGTACAAGCTCGAACCGTTTCGACGTACCCGACCCCAGGAATAACCTCGTTGTAACTGGCTTTATGTCGGCGTAGGCACAGGACTTCTCCGAGGCCCCCGATCCCCGAGATATGCCCTATTAATGCATTTTGCCAAATGACACTAGTTGCTTTCATTCCCATTTTACCATCGTATTTATCGAGGGATTAGGTGGGAAATATAAAAAGTGGGAGGTATAAGGAAGTATCTCCACTATATCTCACATTTATGCCAGAATAGAAAATAATAAAAAACAGAGCACTCTTTTACTTCTCATTTACTCCAGAATAAAAAAGATAAATAATTAATAGAGAACAAACACATTTAAATCTCATGATTTGGGAGAATGAGTAACCAATACCAAGCTTGAACAATATCAGATGAGTTTATATTTACATTTTTTATAAATACATAAAAAAATACGTAATATTGTTTTCATTAATTCATTCATGTGTACAAGCTCCTAGTCTACAAAAAGCTGAAGACCGGTCGCTCTTGGCCTTGCTCGGCGCATCTACATTATGCCGCAGCCTCAGGACCCTTACTATATGTACAGATACCACAGTTACTCTTTAGTGTACTATTTTTGCCGCATACCAAGGGCCCGGCTATGCCTCGCCTCTATACAGACCCTATAACTTCGTTCTTTTGTTACAAGATAATTAATATTTTTCAAAAAGTGATACAAAGTGTAATAATATTAATACGCCAAAAAGATATTATACAGGAAAACGATTCAAAGATTTTTTGATAAAAACTAACGTAACCTATTCCTAATTTACTGATCAGAGAAAAATAAAGGCAAAGAACTGGTCATATTATTATTATTAGTATTTATTACGTACTAATTACGAGATTTTATTCACAGTACTTTTAATCCAGGAAATAGCAGACGATATGAAAGAACATAGTACTGGCAAGTAGCAGAAGAAGTAGAGGTTAGTTACAGATGTCGATAAACAACAGTGAGTTGCAATCAGGTGGACTGTATGCTCGTTTGCGGAGATATTATAATAAATACAATGTACAAATAAAGACTTACAGTATTGCAGTGGACACGTAATGTAACAGTGAACGTTTTTAATCTTTATTTTTACATAAAACTTTATCGATATAAATATTTAAAAAACATGTTTTTTTTAAACTAAGTACAATGTATGATGTATGTTGGTATTTGCGTGTGTATGTAGACATGTATATTTAATAAAATATGGAATATTTTTGTCGAAGTAGATTATTTACGGTACTCTTTTTGAACATCAATAATCTACCACCGACTCGTAAGATGTTTCGTTTTGCAGAAGAGACGGCGAAAGAAACTCCAGTTTGTTTGTGTTTCTTTCTGCAACTACTTTCAATCTACCTCAAATTTTGTACACAAATTGCTTGTACTTCGTTACAAACTACGTATTATCACGCTATATTACATTAGAACTGAGCATTGACCAGAATATATTATTTGTAGTTCAGATAACTGCCTTTTTAAATAATGTCCTTCAAATATAATATAACGTATAGTTATTACATTTATAGCAGACACTTACGTTTAAATTTTGTGGTAAAATCCACGGGTTGAAGCTAGTATAATATAAACAGGATTAGTTTTTGTATTACAAAAAATAGTTTTTTTATGTGAAAAGAGTAGCACACGAGCATTCAAACCACCTGATGTTAAGTAGTCGCAGCCGATAGACATCCATGTACAACCACAAACACGACCGGAATCCTATCTGCGTTCGAACGTAGGCACGTTTCTACTTTTAAGTGTAGCCGTTAACCGCACCTCTCCAACCGAAACACAAATAATTATTTATGCGGCGGTGGTACCTCCCCGGTCGAACTGTAGTTCTCCCACTCTTCTCGATGTCACTTCTAGTTATGATTGTAGCGAGAAATATTTATGAGTAATAAGTAATAAAATGCTTTTGTTTACGCATACCGTGAACACAAAACAACAGTATAACTTAGGAAAAAAAACGTTACCTTGAATGTTGTTTAAGAACACTAATAATTATGATTAATCTCCGATATTTAGATTGGCTTGTTTTATTGGAAAGGTATATTTAGGTACCAATTGCTACTTGTGCAAATTGATCATATCAATATCTTAATTTGAAAGTTCTACGTGTACCAAGGAATAGGATTAATGTTAAAAATAGAATTAGGTTAAATTTGACAAAAGTCAATTTGGCGAACTAGTAATTATTTATGCATTTGAATATGTCTTTACTTTTTTAGTGTTACTTAAGTTTAATTACTGGTCCATTTTTCGGAACTCAATTGTCTCTATTCAAAATTCTCATAAAAATAAATCATTATCCGCCTCTATTATCATAGATGTTGCCTTTAAAAAAATGTACTTTTGTATTCCGTTTTTCTAGTCCTTAGCAGAACGGAGTTAGGCCGTTGCTATAATAAGAAAGAAAATTATTAGGTATTAAATTCGTCTTTTTTGTTAAGGTTAACAGTGGCGATGGCGCTAGCATCGATGGCGCTGTTTTCATTAATGAAGGTGAAATGATATGGCGTATTTAATGACAAAAAATATATATTTACAACGTTACATAAGTGGATATACCGTTGTAAACGTTAGATTTAAAGTTGTTAACAAGAACATTTGCTTTCAAAGTGAGTTATATCATTTCTGCAAAAAATGAATTTCTTGCTATTTGACATAATAATCTAAAAAAAATATAGGGATATTTTTATATATTGTTTACTTAAATAGTAAAAGTAAATATAAAATGACGAGCTTAAATTCCTATAAGTGCCAAGTCTAAGGAACAACAACACGTAAATAGGATTTCGGAGGATTAACTAGTTTTTTTGTCTTCAACCTTTTATGAATTTTAAATATATCAAATGATTGCTAGACGCTAATGTGCTTTTTGCTACTGTGTATCGCATAAACTAAATGTTGTCTAAAAAGGTACACATAACGATATTTTGTAATTATAGATGAGGGATACTTTATAAACGTCCCAAAGGTGTTTGAAGTCTAGCAATGAGCACTTGCTGGAGCGTGGTATACTGTGACCTCAACATTATTTTGAAAGGAGTTTCGTGTTTAGCAGCGAGACAGTAATAGGAACATAGTTTGGTTATGACTAGTGTTTCGCTTTCTTAGAAGTGTACTAGATCCAATCTACCGACATTATTATTCTAGCAATGGTACATTATGCAAGGGGGTTGTTCGCCAAAAAACTACGTGATTGGAACCGTCAACATAGAGTATTGTGTACATTCGTCATTCGTCGCGTCTAATGCCAAACAGAACCTAATTTATACCGGCCGAGCGAACGAGGGTTCGGTTACAAAACCGCGCAAGGGCTTCGTCCACCGCATAACAATATTGCTGTTGTAATGAAAACGACATTATAAATACAAGTGGCGGTTGTTTGGCGCGCAAGTGTGTGAGCGGACGCCATAGCGACCGAGCGCGGGAAAGTTTGACAGTGTACCTTTCGGATAAACGTACCGATATGTTGGTTTTGAAGGTCAGTTTTATTTTCTTGTTTGTTTATTTATTTATTTGCGACCTATATTTAAATATTTTGACCTAATTTTAAAATATGCGTGTTAAAAAAACTGAAGTTAATTTTTTCTTAATATATAAATATTACATTTATTTTTTAATATATAAATATAAAAAACAAATTTATAGCAGTTTTACAAAAGATTTTTATATTGATAATTAATCTGCTTTATATCTTTAAGTACGACTGAAATGAGCTTATAAGTCTTTTGAATAATAATCGATAATAAATATTGTACAAGTTACACAGTAACAATTAAGTATAGCATACTTTAATCTCGACTTGTAGAGACTGAAGGTTTTCTATTTAAATAACCCGGAATAAAACAATTATTTCGAAAAGGCTATAAATATAAAATACATCACCTTATTTCACATTTACATTTAAATTTCATCAGCCTTCGCAAACCAGTGAATGATAAATCTAATTTTAAACTTCAGACGTCAACAAGACAAAAACGTACACTATACAGCCAGCTTTTACCATAGAATGTAGCTGATTGGTGTTAGAATGGCTAGCAATTTAAATGCAATTACCCGCTCAGATCTAGAACAATTTGTAGCTAGGACATTTCCTTTGTTCTGCGAACTGCGTGACCACCTTCTACCTACACTACTCAGAATAACGTTAAGATTTATAATCTGTATTTCTTACGCTTACCTTATAAAAACCTAATCGGCACATGAAGAAAATGTTTTTTGTTATCTGTATAATAGGGGAAACTACATAAATCCAATTAAAAGAAGATGTGCTACGTGTAGCCATCAAACGTGTAGCATTGCTACGCCATTCTCTACGCGATAACTTTTTGCCTATTATCAGTCTCGCAACAAAGGTTTTTTTTTAATTTCATTGTCAAAAACTCTACAGAAGACCGTCGATAATTATCTTAATCATAAATGTATGTTTCTTTTTAATTCAAAAATTAACCCAGCAAAATAAATCTTCAAGCGAAACAAAGGAACTGCTTATGAGTGATAGTATTTTTTTTATTTACTTATTAGCCTACTTAATATCATGAAGAACGGTTAACCATCACTTAAACTAAAACTAATTGACAACAAAATATCAAAAGAAAGAAAAAAACAAAAATACTGCTATTAAACATAGTTTGATTATACTAAACAATAATGTGTAGAGATTTTTATTTTAATTTATTTTAAGCAACCGTGTTCAAGTGCCCGTGTGGCGTAACGGTCTGTGGGTAACGTAACAGAGGGTTCTTGGTTCGATTCCCGGACAAGCAAACATTTGAATAATAAATTTAGATTTTTCTCGATCTGGGTGTTTTTTATTCGTCTTCATCTGTTCCTTGGCACCTACGACACAGAGATTCTAGGGTTATGAGTGTAGAAAGCGTTACAATTCAATAACTTCAAAAGATACTTTTGGTTGAAATGTTTACTTTTTTACCGTTATTTTTCAAAATCATATTTTTTATAACAATATGTAGCAATATTATATCTGCGTATGTAATTACATAATAATGGTTTCTCATTTAAAGATCAATTTGCAATTTTAAGTTGCTTAAACTAAGTATTATAATAAAAAATATATCAAAGACAATTCAATCGTACGGCAAAGTCTATAAATTGTGAAAATTTGATTGTATTAACAAAACAATTGTAAAAAGGCATATTTTTTTTATTATTTTAATATATGTACATATTCATTTAAAAAAAATAAGGTTTAATAATTGTTTTGGTAAAGTGACTCGACATATTATGCCGGAAATCAAATTAATCTGTATGCAAACGGTTGATTTAATTACTCATAACTTTTTATCGTGTTATTTTTTATCGATATCTAATTCGATAAAAACATTGTCATTGATAAATAGCAATTCAAATAACCTTAAGAATATAAGTCACTGATGTATGAAGTAGGATTTTGTATAAGGGTACAAGAACTGTTATTGACAAAATGTATGGATTGTTCAATTACTGAATTGGTTTTTTAAGTAATAGTTGCTAGATTTTGTCAGATTTACTCGCGTAAAGGTCGATATTACGAAATTTCATACAATCTAAACCAGTATTTCCCAAACATTTTTAGGCAATACCTCACCTATTTCCCAAACATTTTATGTCCCCGCCACATAATTTTTAACCATTAATTATTTCTTCCCTTAAGAAATATAAATGATAACTTTTAGGAAGAAATTACTGTTTTATTGAAATATAGCGGAAAGGCACGTGTTTATACCTATTCATTTATTTTATTTAGAAATAAGTGTATTAGGTTTCATAAAAATAGTATAGTAGCAAAATATGTCTTCTCCGACACATTGAGCGGACGTATTAAAAAAATTGATTTATTTTTTAATTTGTCACCGATATTTAGCATTGCATTTAAATAACCCACAGCCAAATCGTGTCAAGTTCATTTTTGAATTGCCCCCTTTAACTGGGGTGGGGGCCCCACATTGGGAAACACTGCTCTAGATGGTCAATAATACTTAGTGAAATAGTTTAATTTATTTAGGTAACAGTAACTTATTTCGGTAACAGTAAGTTTTCAGCACTTTTAAGTCTCCGTTTTCAGATGCAAGAGATAACAAAAAAGATTTATCAAGAGAGCAAAAGTACTGGGAGTATTGTCGACGGTGGAGCTAAGCCTGAAGCATACTCAGCGCTCGAGCTTCAAGGTTTTGCAGCAGGGAGGTCTAATTTGGCTGCGTTGCTCCGGGCCGAGGCTGTTAGGAGGAAATTTGAGATGGAAACAGCGAGACGGTTGGCGGAACAGCGCCGAAGAGCTGAGAATAGACACCGCGACCGCTTACTTCGATCCAAACCCTCCTGGCATCTCGTCAAAAACAAGTCAGACATCTTTTTATAGCAAATAAGATTGTTTTTAATGTGAGAAGAGTAGCAAATGAGCATGCAAACCACGTGATGTTAAGTAGTCGCAGTCCATACATATCTACGTACAACCACAAACACAACTGAAAACGTATTTAAGCTTGACGGTATCTACGTTGCTACTACTGAGGATTAAGATGGTCCCCTCGCCTCAAAGTGTAGCGGGAAACCGCAATTTCTATCTGAAGTCGATTACAGATGCGTTGCTACTCCTAGTGTGCCTCGGAAAGGTTTAAAAGGCCTTGCTACCTGCGTTTAACATCAGAATACAATAACCCAGCAGTGAAGTGATATTCCAATCTTTGTAATATTTTTTAATTAATTCGTTATTTTTACTAATTTATGATCAGAAAAGTTTGTACCTCTTCTATAATTTTTTAATAAATCCTTCACACGCACTGTCAAAAACGGTTTTTTGCACCGTAATTTGCACGGACAGACATTTAGATTATAGTAATATATACCTGTTTTTTTTAATTAAAATTTAAACATTTGTTTATTAATTTTAAACACTTCTTAATAATAGTGATACCTGTACGCGGTTGTAGACCTGTGCTACCGGGTAACGCGAAATCATAATTACGAGTACGGTCATGATTTTATTTTATGTAATTACGGATAGTCAGTGCTGAATAGGTTTTATGGCTACCATTTTCGAAATATCAGAAATGCCGCTAAAGCAACGCTGGATAGGAATCTCAAATCCAATTATTTTTGTGCTTTTGAAGAGTCTCATACCATAACACTAAGCGATTCATTATTTGGATGACTTCTGGTGCGAGAATGAAATGTCGAAGTCAATGCGAAGCAATAACATGGAGGACCATTAAGTTTGCCAGATAACATAAGCGATAGCAGTCATCAAGGTTAACCACACCTATTTTGTTTATAACAATAGCTACGTTATGTTGCAGTATATGTATATGATGTGATAGTGATTCAGTTATTAACACTTTGAGGCGCTCATATATTAGATCGCGTCAGCGTTGCGTGAGGCAGCAGTAAACTGGAGCTTGTTTCTCTATACTGAAGATGGGTCGAGAATTCACTGAAATATTGTATTTTTTAGCATCTTTGTATCATCTACGAATACACAGACGTTAGGTCCACCTTGTAGCGCCGATGTAAACATAGCACTTTTGTTCACCCTAATCTATTTAGATTTGTACGTACAACACAGGTGTGTACAAGCCGCAAGCGCGTTGCGCCGCGCATTACACACTAGTGTTGTACGCCGCAGGGAAAGGGCTAAGTAAGTTTTGTATAGCATTGTGTGTCAATGATCTTTGATACGTGACGGGTTTTTTCCCATCGACGTTGTTATTATGGTTGTGGGCAGAGTACATTTTAGGTTCAATTGCGTAAGCCTAAAAACGCTAAAAATCTTTCGCTGTATAATATCTCTAAACGCTGACTACTCGTAGATTTAAGAATACTCTTAATTTTGATAGAGGTTTAAGTTATTCAAATAAATTGACGGGTTTTAGGCCGTCTCTTATTATATTCTTTCTGCATCGAAACAATTCGTTGATAATTTTACATTAGGACACCATTAAACCAGTCCCTTATGTCATCATCAATAAAGAAATTATATACTTGTATAGGTATGTGTGTGTTAACAAAGTGTTGATGCTTGGAAAATTTTCTTGTAAATAAAGTTAAAATGTTTAAATATCTAAATCCATTGTTACATGGACTCAAATAAAGGAGTCTCTACATAATATTTTGTCTATAATTTAACCATAGATTTCTTTTCTCAGCCATGAAGAGGATATAGCAATGCGGCTTCAGACTCG
Organism: Phocides pigmalion okeechobee; assembly: GCA_018251015.1. NCBI lineage: Eukaryota > Metazoa > Arthropoda > Insecta > Lepidoptera > Hesperiidae > Phocides > Phocides pigmalion. The sequence goes on from DWON01003182.1 coordinate 11,646, forward strand.
TCGTGACGAAGAGAGAATGAGACGTGAGGAATTTCTCCACGAAATGGAGCTGATGTATGGTAGGGTTCAACAACAGCCTATGCTTTTTGAACGTTACTATGCCCCTCGGTCATACGCTACACCCATTGACTACACAGACCCTGTGATTTCACCTAGAAAAAACTCAGGAAAAAAGAAAGGTTCTCGAAAAAAGGTACACCTAAGTCCAGGGCGATCATGCAAAATTTCATTGCATAGTGGATCTGATACATATAATGGAGATGTGTTGAAATATTTGGATAGAATTGAGAAGGATGATAAGCGAATCGGATCGGAAGACATTCTCGATAGCTTAGATAGATAAGTACTCTTTCTAGAGTATTTCTACAGGTGGGGGAATTATAGTTCAACCGGGGAGGTACCATCGTCGCCCACATAATGTGCCGTAAAACATTACTCGTGTTTCGGTTGGAGAGGTGCGGTTGTCGGCTACACTTTGAAGCGAGGCGATTATCTTAGTCCTCAGGAGTAGCTACATGTCTACGTTCGAACTCAGATAGGATTTTGGTCGTGTTTGTGGTTTTCGGTGGATGTCTATGGGCTGCGACTACTTAACATCAGGTGGTTTATTTGCTCGTTTGCTACTCTTCTCACATAAAAAAGTATATGAGGGGTTGGGGGTTCGAAACCGAACTTAACCAACTCTATTTGCAACGCTCGCGACGTACGTATTCACGCGTTGATATGAACTTAAAAATCTTTGAATATAATATGCATGACTTTGTTTCAAGTAGTCCACATCTCCAAGAATCTTGGGAATGTAAGTTGGAAATTAGTATGGTTCTTAAACATTGACGTAACAAGTTTGTCGGATAAGTAAACTATAAAAAAATATCTAATAATGTATGTTATAAGTGATATGTAATAAGTGTTGTTTTGTTTATTACTTTCTTCCACCGAAGTGCTGTTGTTGATCGAAGATCGATACGAACAAATTATGCACTGTGTTGTCTCTTATGTCTACGAACTAAATATTTTCTACTATATTACGCACTATTATGACCTATGGGTAATACTCATTAAAATATAAAATAGGTATAATATTATCGTTTCATTTTATGAACATTTTAAATGCTTAATAATTTAAATTAATATTTTAATTATTTTAGTTTTAACGCAGCTAGTGTTCTTGGAACCATGTCGCAAGGGCATGGATATCCTTTAAATTGTTTAGGTTAGGATTTTATTATAATTAGGTTTAAGATTTTCATCATTGTAAATATATATATATATAAATTAGTTATTTCATATTTGTTTATATACATTATAGTTTTACGTTAAATACATATTGAGTAATATTATATTAATATTATTAAATTATTTAAATTATTATTAGTCGTAATGTTGTGTGTACAATCGTAACTAGAAGTAGGTAATCTTGTTTATGGTTTTTATTAAATAAATAATGTGTCATTCCTTCATTTGTTATTACTTTTTTATTAACTATTAATTTTATTACTATTCGTAAATTAACACTAATAATACTGATTGGCAGACCGATTTATGGTAGGTCTAGCGTTTTATTATAAACGCGTTTCATATTAGTATTTCAGATGCCGATAAATGAATCTTTTTAAGATTAATGGTATTTTGTTTTTTCTCTTAAACATAAATAATACAAAAAATATTCAAACTGCAAATACTATTCTTTGTTCTTTCTTTACTAGCTTTTAGCTTTGCTTGGATCATCATATGTCTTCACAGATTCTTTCTTTCCTCTGTTCCTTTATCTATCAGCTCAATGACTAGTCTTGTATACCAAGGATTCTTTGTCGACATAGTCTTTCGAAATCGATGAATATAAAAGTGATCGTTATTAATTATCCATAGAATTTTCTTGAAGTGTTCGAAGTATCCAATCCATGTATTTGGTAATCCTCGTGTATACTCCAGGTTTTCCCGCGGTCCCGCATTGCTTTACTCCGAAACTTGTGACGCCGAAAATGTACCAGTTTTGTTTATAATTTTCTCCAACTACTCTGAGCAGAGGTCCGCCTGAATCTCCCCTACAGCTGTCCTCACCCTTTCGCCCACCGGCGCATATTAGTTTTGGTTGATCCACTTTTGGCAAGTCTGGTATTGTTTTCCGACATAGGGCATACGGGACAGAATCTATGGCCACTTTCAGTTTCAAGACGGATTGTCGGTCTGTAAATAAAGAAGAAATATGTTAATTATAAAAATATAAAATGCATTTATCGGGCTTATAGTCTGTGCCTACTTGCTGCTGATGGACATTTGTAATGATAGTTTTATTCTCTTAACACTTTGACTACAGCGTCCATATATTAGATCGGGTAAGCGTTGCGGGAGGCGGACTAAGCTGGAGCTTGTTTCTCTAGATTGAAGAGGGGCTGATAAATCACTGAAATATTGTATGTTTTAGCACCTGAATATCATCTACGAATACATAGACTTAATGTCGCCCTAGTCTTATAACGCCAATGTAAACGCATCACTTTTGTTACAACACAGGTGTGTGCAATTCGCAGGGAAAGTGTTAATAAATACCCGAACCAGATTAAATATAGTCAAATCTATTTACGAATACTCGAATTTGATTCGAAATGATAAGTTGTAGCGCATGGAAATAAAACATTAACCAGGGCTGAAAGCTGGAGGTCTTTCAAAGATGGGTTGTCACTACTGAGGTCTAAGACGATGTACTCTTTTGGTTGGTTAGACACGGTTGCTGACTACATATTAAAGTAAGGCCATCTTAATCTTTCAGAGTAGTAACGCATCTACGTACAATGTTAGATAGCCCTTCAGTGGTGTTTAAGGTCGTAGATGGATGTCCATGGCTCGCAGCACTAACTTAAGTTCAGGTTTCCTGCATACACGCTAGTTCCTTTTGACACATCAAAGGGAAGTATTTAGTTTGTGCAAAATAATTCTACTATTCTCTGGTATGCGATTTTATAAGGAAATGATCTGCGTCAATGAAATATTATTATTTGAACGGATCCAAAGTATACCATAGTTTAAAATATGATTGATGAATTTACTCACTGACTCTTTTGTTTGTCCATGGTACTTACGAATACGTGTGAGAATAACTTTACATTATAAACATTTATATTGTATTCTTACCGAATTCGGTCAGCCCCCATCCAGAAGTGGTGTAAGTGCTGTCGATGTAGTCTTGTTTCGCAATAAATTCAGAGGTCGGCAAGCATACGGGACTTACGAAATCTGTTAATATACATTTTATTCTTTATGTTTCATGAATTTGGACAATGTTCGATGTTTGTACGTTTTAGATAGTTATTATAATTTGCTCTCAAGGTAAAGAAAAAGGTCGTGTGAAGCCGCCATATTTGACAGTTCTCAATAAAGTTATGAAAGGTGTGTCAAGTTGACCGATCCACACTTGATCTTATTTAATGAACTACGATCTAACGATCATTCTGAGTGGATACACATGTCCAAAAGGCACAGTAATGAGTTGCTAATGATAATGAAATTATACGATTTTAAACTGATATTATAGCGGAATCGATACATTATATTATATAACGGGTTAGAGGGCCAGGCCATGTCTAAATTATAAATTGACATTCCAGTAATAAGTCTCGGATCATATTTTGAAATAGTTACGTTTTAAGATATAGTAGTAACACGTATTTGGCATTTGTTACAGAATATATTTTTTTAAACTAAGGCGCTTTCGCCGTGACCACGAGCCATGCAACTGCTTCGAAATATCGGCAATTACAAATCAAAAATTGCTAATCGTGAGTACCCGTTATATAACATAATATAATGGAGAATCAAATTAATTACAAAATTACTTTGATGTAAAATATACCTGTAAAAAGCACTGGACGTTCCAGGCGCAGTAGTGCTATGTCACCGCTAGTTAAATTTGTCCTATCGTATGATGGGTATATTATGATTTTGTCGACTTTAACGTCCACTGGTGAATCGCTGCAAATATCGTCTTGACAATCTATTTCTGTGTCTGTATCCCATTCTCCTAAGCGTACGCCGACACTGAAAATATTTTATACTTTAATATTTTTCAACATTATTCTTTCTCTTAATAGATTTCTGGACGACATAACTTTTAAGTCACATATCATTAAATCATATTTATACATTATCATGATACTATTTTTTTTTCAATGAAGTAGTCACTAAAGGTATCAGTCAGATTAAAAAAAAAAACAATTTGAGAAGCCATTTATTGACTTTATTATGTAATACTATTATTTATCTTTAGACCACTGTTTTCAGGTAGTATTTCATATATTCTTACGTAATCTGATACCATTAATATAATCTGCACAATGAATGTATCTAAAATAAACATTAAGTATGCATAAATCTATTATTATACTCACACTTTGTTTAAGTTCATGCAGTGCGCCGCAGTTAGTACGAATCTGTCGTTAATAAGTGATCCGGAACAAATAAAGGATTCTGTATTCCTCGCTGAAATAAAAAAATAAAGTTAATACTTTTTTAATAAGTATATTATTTGTAATTTAATTTTGCAGACCTACAATTGTGGAACAAAAATAAAGTTCTTACTTGGGTTATAGGCTTTTATTCTGGCAAGCCATGGGAATTCGTCAATAGCAGTTATACTACCCCCATATATTCTGTCGACAGTTGTGACGATGCCGCAAACGTCTCTGCTAGGTAATAAATTCCTGGGGGAAGGATTAGGTAGCTGAGGCGGCGATGTGACTAATACTTTTTCAACTAGAATATCTTCTTCATACGGAATTGTTGTTGTTTGAATTTTTGTGGTAGTCATAGTCGTTGTTCGAATTCTTCTAGTGGTCGTAGGTACGTCTTTTTTCTCTGTTTTTGGGCAGCATACCTAAAAACAGTTTTTGTGAAATTAAAAGAAGTATACTATCTGAGGCTATTGGCGGGTTTACGCCTGTCGAGGATGCGGTAACTGTCCAATCGCCCAGCCTCTAGAACTTGATAGCTGAGCAGGACTAGGCTGTGGTTTTAGATAGTAAAAGTTTTAAATATTCTTAGCCCCGGTCCCTGGCCTCGTAGGGTATCATTTGATGATATCAAAATCCGTGGTAAAAAAAACTATCCGTGGTTTAAGTTATTGGGAATTAAAACATAAGATATACGTAAAGACAAAATGTGTTACAGTCATGCCTATCTAAGTAAACATCAATTTGAACAGGTTTTATACAGCGAAGAAGATATCTTATATGTATAATATAAGATATAAACCATACACGTGTACATGTTATATCTGATGGATTTTGTCTTTTAGATTTTAGCTCTAACAAGATAGCTACATTATAGATGTCACGATTGTGGGGTTGAGTTTGGGATATAAAACAGAAAAAATTACCTTTGGACTCGATCCTTCAAATCCACAATGCATGGCGAGCAATGTCTGGATATCGTTGATTTTCAATATTGCCAAAGCGATTTTACATGATGTGATCAATTGGCATGTGCCATTTAAATGCTTTACTTTACAGGGTGCATTCAATGGTACGTCGGCTGAAAATCAAAGAAATATTATTAATATCGATCGAGCAGCGTGGTGGAGTATACTTCAGGCCTTCGAAAATTGAGAGGATCTGTTGCGAGCATGGAAACATTAAAAGCCAATGTCGGCATTGAAAAATTTATCTCCCGCTCTGTTGCCGACAAAGTGATTAATTTCAGAGCATTTAAAGCGATGTCTTCAAGCAAAAAATTGATTTATTGTCATTGTGTAAGTTTAGACATAAAGTTTAGACTCTAGTCTCTAGGCTAAAGAGTTTAGACTCTTTCGAAAGGGATGGCCATTGCAAATAGGTGTCCTGGCTTCATTCTCGTTGGTGGCTGCGTATAAATAATAAATTATAATATTTATTTTGGGTCACAGTACTCATGTATTTCAATGACATACAACTAGGACCTTTGGACTTTCAACGTTACCGTTGATATAATTACTATTTAAAATAAACATTCTAACCAGTATTAAATAGATTTTTTTAACAATTTGATATTTAAGTATCCTATTTATTATTATTATCCTAAACGAAGTAATATTATTATTATTAAATTTTAAATTTTTTATTATAGTTATTTTATTATTTACATTGATATCCTATTTTAACTAAGTTGAAAAAAAGACAAAAAAAATACTTAAGCCTATAATCGATAACCGATATCAGTGATTGGTACAATATGGTAATAAAGTGATGATTATAAAAAAATAATTTGAGATTTCATTTGATATAATATATACGATGAACACTTCCATGTCTAATGTCTATGTATACGTAATGTAAAACAAAAAACCGGATTCGTTAAATTTAATTAAAAATTTAAATGTATGCCAGTGCATTAACAACAAAAAGTTGGAAAAACCCACACTTCGCTAAGGACACAAGTCACACTTAATGTTGATATTGTTTAAAATCGATAAACCTTACCGCCTGCTCCAAAACCAATGGCCACGAGTAAAATCCAACACAATAAACTTTTGGCAACCATGCTTGTTTGTTTATTTTGTAAATTCGTATTAATATATAATTTTAAATATGTTTGTTCGCACGTATACACTTCGTTATTGAGGTCGTGGCGACTACAAAGTCTGGTGCCGAGTGGCGAACTAACATAACTGTCATTATGTAGAGACCATTTATATTTATATGTAATTTTGCGTTTGTACACAACAGACGTCAACAAAAAAGTAATCGTAAGCACGTCAAATTCGTGTTAAGTTATCATTTATTGATATAATCACAAAATTACATGGTAAAGGAATTTAGTCATGAGGTGGGTAAAGATGATTTTTTTATATAATATATATAACTGGTCTTCATATATAATATTTTAAATATGAAGAGTAAGAAACGGGCATGCAGGCCACCTGATGTTAAGTGATCACTGCAGCCCATGGACAAGCACGTCCAATCTCAAATA
>DWON01003183.1:0-18584 GCA_018251015.1 Phocides pigmalion okeechobee
GGGACCAATGCATTGAGAAAAATTAATGATAACAATATATAACATACACATGAATATACTTTAAAAAATCACACATATATATTTTGTATTTGTTAAACATCATAAATTTTATTATAGACAAAGGAAAGGGTTTAATATTTTTGGAGTAAAATTAAAAAAATACTAAATAAATAATGTTTAGATATAGCACTAGGTTGCAAAATATATACGAAAATATATAAAAATATTTAATGATTACAATTTGACTTACATAAAATTTAAAATCTTGTAACACGCAATCCTAATAACTGGAGCTTTTCACTGCGATTGTTCCGCGATTTTTATTACTGAACAATTGGAAAGATACCAAAATTATGTTAAGATTTCACTGATTTCTTGTTAAATATTTACAATGAGTACATTAACGAATGTATATAATGTATTTTTATTTAAATTTAATGTCATATCGGTAGCCGCACCGTACTGCGCGGGCCGTCGGCGCGGACTGCGCGTGCTGCGGTCTTTGACGTCACCGCACCAAATATAGTGTCGAAAGCTCCGCGAGCGAATTTTCTTCTCATCCCGCCGGCCGCTGCGTATTTAAGGTTGAAATTCGCGTGTGTTGCACGGTTATTTAGTTCATTTTGGGTACACAAAATGGTAATGCGGTGTTATTTTTGCCGGCGATTTTCGTTTTCCCGCGCGTGGCTTAAAACGGCAACGGTGCGCAGGCGCATCCACAGAGCATTTTTGTTTACTAGCCGCGCGTCGATCGTGTGGATCGCAATCGGTTCTCATAAGTAAATTACTATTTAATTTTTCTCACAAATAAATTCCAATGATTCCAAAAATACAATTTAGCGATTAATATTATTTTATACCCGAAATAATAGTGAGAACAGTAGAACAGGGTGTGGTGAGTTTAATAGCGTCAATATACTATTATTACTTGCTACCCATTTTACTAGTAGGTTGTTAGCTACTATCACTCGTCGTATAGAACATTTAAAAAGTAATAATCGTCGAAATCATTAGTTAGTTTCAAGGTTTACAGCTTTAAATTTTTTTGAGTCTTTCTAACAGACAGTGTACAAACATGTTGTGTTAGCTCCCAAATTCTATTCCTAATGCTGACTTAATTTCAGCGAGAAAATAGAAGACGCAAGTTTGATGGATGGCGAACTTGGCATACGGTTTATTTACGGAAGGCGCTGAAACTTCATATGGTCTGAAATAAATTGAATTTGTACACGTGCTTAAGTGCTTCCACATACATGTAACATGTTGACAGGCTCCTTCATTTGCCATCCCAGCGGTTCTGCCCGTCATAAAGCGTCCTTCAAATAATCAGATATAATGTAATTTTTTACTTATAAAGAATATTAGAATCGAACCTCTTAGATTCTTATGTTAGATTTTGAAAAAAAAAGTATATATTAATTATATTATTATGATCAATAACATAAGGTTGCAATTTTATATCACTGATAGCTCAATGTTAAAAACGGGCTAATTATCTATAGAGTGGTTACATCTGATACCATTATATTAAAGAAAAGTTACTGTGAAACACGTTTGTAAGCTAAATAGGCTAATCGCGCAATTTGTAACAAATACGTAGTTAAATTTTGAGATAAATCTGAGACGTGATTCATTTCTCATATTAGCATCTGTACGGGTTCCGGGAGCGGGTACCCTACTACTCGTAGGACAGTGTCCCGTGTAGCGTAAGGTTCACGGCAATATATCACGTATGTGAAGGGCGTGGGGGCGAGAGTGGCGCGGCGGCAGCGGCGGGCCGTCGCCGCGCGCCGTACGCCGCACGCCGCGCGGCGGGAAGCATGCCAGCTAGTTGTGCAGTGCTATATAATTTTGGTCTGGACATTGACTTTCGCGCTTTCCGGTGCACGGTTGCGATGAAAAGCAGTTTTATTTTATACTTTGTTTATCTATTGTAGGCAAGTTTTGATACAAAGTCATTGTGCGACAGCTATTTGTAATTTATATATAAATCTAGCAAAATGCGGAGTGCTTTCTAGTAGAAATGAATTACTGTCACTACGAATATTTGAAATATGAGATTAGCATTTAAAAATATAAAAAAGATTGCGTAGATTAAAAAGCGTTAATATTCACGAATTTTTGTTGAAATCTGTAGGAGTTAATATGTTTTTTTTACGAACGTTTTCACGATAATTATTCAAACTATTACTTCACTGCAAATCCTTTCAGAATGGTGGACATTATTTTATTAAATGTAATTTATTTAAAAGAAAACATATTCTGTGAAATGTGCCTTCGAAATGATGAAGATTTAACTTTATGTTCTACTGAAGATTGTCCACAAATGCCTTGATAGAGTTGTAGATTTAATATATGTACAAAATACGATAGTACGGAACAGTGTTGTTTCAATAAATATGATATTATTTCAATCAAACTGTGGTCTATTTGATATAAGCTAGATAGCAAATATAGTACAAGTTAGTAGAGCATTTCATAAAAAATAGAACAACCTAAATATAATATGAAAAATGCCTTAACACTAATTATAATAAAAACCTACCCTATGCAATCTTTCATCTTTCAATACAGGAAAGCAGTGCATTTATGCGGCAAGTACGTATATGGTTGGCCATATTCAACGCTGAATGGGCTGGTTCATACTTGCGATCGTAATTCTCTTCGCAAGGTATGAACCAGCCCTTTTGTCACCAGCAATGTCGATCAAACGTTGAGCTAATTTCTTGAGATTTTATTTTAGCACTCGGAAATATTACAAAAAGTTTTACTTCTCAGTAACAAAGGACACAGCATACGTAAGATGGGGGCAGGACTGACCTGTTCGATGTGTATCCTCCCGCCGGGGCGCTCGGACACGTAGCCCTGCATGCCGGCCATCAGCACGGTGGCGCCCAGGAACTTGTTGAGCAGCGCGCGCGCCTCCGCGTCGGCGCTGCTGTCGCCCTCCTCGATCACTGCGGACCGCACTCGCGTTACCACAATGTCTAACATTTAACGTATACGGCTGAGACGAACCAAAATGTAGGGTCGCCAAAGATTTCAAGGTATCAAAGTGACCCATTGACTTTAAATTATAAAAAATGTATTTATGTTTATTGTTAATAGAAATACTCCTGACGATTTATTTTATAAATCAGCTCCCTTTGCATCTTAAACTTGAAGAAGGAAATCGTTGATAGTTGTGAGGAAAAAGTTTTTGGTATTGTTTTATGTTTATTATATACATTAAGTAAGTATAGTATGTATATAGTATGGAAAATAACATGACATGGAAATGAGCTTATATGATTTAGGTCCTAATGGTTAGATATTCACCAATATCAGCGTTCTTCATCCTGGTGAGGATGTCCTGGACGCCCGTGACTTTGGTGGTGCTGTCGAGGAAGGAGCGCTCCTGGGCGCGCTTGCTGCTGTGCTTGCTGCTGGTGGTGACGGTGGTGGTGGAGCGCACGCCATCGCCGACCTGCTCGCTCGTGGTAGTGGTCACCACGCTGTCCTCCACCGAGCCCAGGCTGTGCTCGCTGTCCGTGCGAGTCAATCCTGCTTTGGAATATTTCTAAATATCATACTAAGATCACGCTAAATAATATAATGTTAAGAGCTGATCTATTGCGATATATTAATAATTTAGTGGGATTTTTATTTACATAAGCGTATCGTAGTTAACAGAGAGTGAGAGGCTACTTCTTACTCCCACCTACCAAGAACTAGGACTACCTAACTAGAACTAGAACAACACCTAACTAGAATTCTCAAATATAATTTAAATAAACTCGCTCTAGTTTTTGATAAATTGGAATGGTTGATGTTGCCCATAGGTACACAGAGAGTAAACAGACTCCGATTAGAATAGAAGCCCCGATAGAATACAATCATATATTACGCGTCGAGAGGACTAAGATGGGCTTCGAAAAAATGAGTTTGCATTATCATATCCGTAAAATTAGAATACAACAACGCCGTACTGTTGCTGCGAGCGCCTGCCCTCGTCGCCGAGCTGTTAACACTTCCCTACGCTGTACAGCACTGCTGTGTATTTCTTGGCGCAACGCGCTTGCGGCTTCTACACGCACGCTTGCGGTGTACGTACAAATCTGTATGGATTACGGGCGAATTGAAGGCGGACATTACGTCCATGTATTGGTATATGCTACGCTGATGCTAAAAATACATTATTTGTGTGAATTTTTGGTGCATCTCCGGTTTAGAGAAAAGAGCTCCAGTTTAATGCCGCCTCCCGCAATCCGATGACCCGATGCAATATATGAGCACTGCAGTCAAAGCGTTAAGAGTTACAAGGGAGCAGACAGGAGAAAAAGGACAACTGACCGGCGTGTGCGGAGGAGTCGCTGGAGACGCTGTCCTTCATGGTGGCGGTGCGCAGGATCAGCCCCGCCTTCGGGTACGCGCTGCGCTCGCTCTTCGATGTTTCACCTGAATATCATTCAATATTTAAATCACGGCCCAACCACGTATCCACCATTAAGTTTAACATGCTGAGAATGTCAATTAGTCGTATTCATATAAGTCTTTTTATATTTGACTTACTAGAGCTTAGGAACTACTCGATTGTTACACGAAATATATTACGGAAATTATAAATTATTTACGAATTTAATTAATAACTGATTCATCTTACCAATATATTTTATATGTACATATGTATTAGAGCAACTTATTTGTCCTTGGCAGTAGGCGTATCACTAATTGATAATTACAAGACTACACAATTTGTTGGCTAGCCTGACAAGGTTTCACTCTATAACGTTGCTAGAGCAACGATTGCGGAACTTCGTACACTTGTCCCGGACGGTATTGTCAGAATACAGAAAAATAAGAATAAAATAAATAATATAAAATACAGAAGATATCTATTTTCAATTCTATAATAATAAGTCTACATTTAATTGCTGAAACATTTGAAATAAAATACCAGTGATTGCAAAAATACCGCAATATTACACTCTAAAATACTTTAGTAAACAATGTATTACTTACAAAAAAGTTATTCTCATCTCAGATTCTTTCATGACTATGCAGAAACTACAAATAAATTTAATAATATTTAATAATCAAATTACAAAGTCATAACATAGACGTTGCTATTAAATAAATAACAATAACTTACCACGGTAGACGGTCAAAGCAATCAAAATTCAAACTTCAGTAAATCATTTATAACAATAATAAATTATACAATGGATGCATTAATAACTTGAAATTGATACCGCCGTTAACATAATCGAGGCGTGCGTTACATAATTATATGTATGTTTAACCGACAGGACGCGGTTTGAAAGCCGACTGACAAGCGTCACATTGTCAATCTTTTGTGGCCAACAATAAAGATCACGTATAGGGTTTTTGAAGTGTACTCGTAACTGCAGTAATGGGCCTGCTCACGCGATCGCCATGACAATGGTTCCACGCGTGTGACTTGCGCCCCGCCGGTCGCGACACTGACTTTTACTTTCCACTAATTTTGATACATATCGATACTTCATCTTGGGTCATTGACACGATACTTTTGATTCCAATCAAATCCATTAAAATTTAGAGGTCATAAAATTAAAGACAGTGCGAACATAAAGAAAAAATAATATGTAAATAGTACAGCCCCTACCTGTAACATCTTGTACACGTTTTTGTTGTAAATAAAATTCAATTCTAAATTTGAAAAAACATTAAATACAAATAATATATATGTATCCCCCACACTGTAACAACTAATAACATATTTTTATTTTTAGGAGTAGTGGTTTTATCGTACTTCATTTAGAAAACTACTACGTATCAGTGTAACTCTAGCTCTATTTGGGTTCGGTTATAAAATATTGAAGTCATGGACGTTTAACCAATGTGTTAATGAGTTTATTTCATCGCTACCTCTCCACGTTACCCCGTCCAAACTTTACAACACAGTCGTAGTTTAGCGATGTTCAAAAATTATTATGTAAATAATGTAGTTGAAATAAAATTATTTACATTTATGAGTTTGTCGAATGCAGTATAACTCTACTCACTCGCATTTTTGATGAATTTCTCCGTCAGAGACTTGACCGAGCTCTGGCGCACCGTCTTGCGGTCCTCCCGCCGCTCTGTTCGCTCGCTGCGCTCAGACTTCTCCATTCTTTCCTTCTCGCGTCTCTCCTCTCTTCTCTCCGTGCTTGCCGTGTTCTTCTTTTCTATCCTATCTTTTTCTTTTTGTCTGTTTTGTGTGCTAACAGTCTCAGTGTCAGATCTGTCGAGCCTGTCCCTCTGGCCGTGTCCGTCCTCCCTTCTCTCGATGTCGCTTACGTCGAGGATCTCAACTCGTTCTTTTTGTGAGTGGTGCTGCTCCCTCCGGTCCAAGCTCTCGGTGTCACTTTCAATCTTGGTTTCATAGATTCGACGATCACTATGGGTGAATTGGTCGAGTGCGGCTCGCTCGTCTTTCTATGTATTTCAAATATAATTATAATAAGTACAAAAACGCACCATACACCACAGTAAGCATTTAGATGTATTAACATTATAATTATAAAATAATTGTTATAACATTATATTTAATTATGAAGATGTATTAAGTACTTCTGTCAGTGTATAAATTGATAGTGAATATGAAAAGAGGAACAATTCATATAAACAAAATAATAATAAGATAAGATACATTTAATTATGTTTTCAATACAATAACATTTAAAATAATACAGCATACTGAAATGTTTTATTACTACAGTAAATTTTCAAAAATATGCAAGAAGTATCTAAAATATATTATAATTGATTACTAAACCACAAAGGGATAAAACAAATACGAAATTGTAATATGAACCCATTAATTGAATAAATTGAATAATCGTATTAATTACAGTAACCTAAACTTGTGAAACTGTTACAAAAATAAATATTTGCCATTGAAAAAGTGTAGGAACTTGTGTTGCTTGATGATAACTATCAGGCACTTACGTTGTGGACTTCACTTAGCGTTGTACCAGTGTCGCCGCCGAATTTCTTCGTCGTTGTGATAGCAGCGAGCCCGTGGAGCCTCGAAGGCCGGTCTCCTTGACTTTGGAGCAGTTTCTCCAAGTCTCCGGGCTCCGTGGAGTAGGCGGTGACGGACACGGTGCCTTCTGGCTCGCTGCCGTTACGCGAGTGGAACTCTTGTCGAATCACCGTACCTTTCACTGTTTGGTGGAAAACGCAAAAAAATGTAAGCCAACCGTTTACATAAATGCCTTTTGTTAACTATTCGTCAAGTTACTCAACTGACCGCACTCGTGTTTTACGCGGATTACAATACTTGTTTATTTGACGCTGTGTGTAAAATTATGTAGGTATGTGTCAACACGCTCTAGAAGCCACGTAACTCTGCTGGCCGGGAGCACTCACACAAAATGTATCAAGTAATTTGTTTGTTCAGTTGTTATATATGATTATATTAATATTCTGGTAACTTATTACATTACTCTAATATTACATATTTTTGTTACTAAACAAATATTAAAACTTTCTTATGTATTTAAATTAAGTATTTACAAAAAACACACGACTGAAATTTTCGGGTATTGTAATAATTATAAAGTAATATAAATCTTATAATAAATGCCATTTGCTCACACCAGTCCAAATGATACAGTAAATTATGTCAATAAATAATTTATAAACATTCTGTGATTTGTTAAAGTAAGCACTTACCTTGGTAATTCGCTCCATTTCTTAGTGCCTTGATACCGAAAAGCGGTCTCCCGTCAGCGTCCAGAGGCCCCGGCCCATAGCTCGATGTGATTACATCTATTGGCTTAGAGATGATTTTAGAAGGGCTTTGGGACCTATATTTAGGCTTTTCAGCATCAATTTTTTTTGTACTGAACGTACGCGTCTCGGATGTGATCTTTTTCAAGTTTCTGTTCGTCACCCACGAAGGTTTTTCTTCTTGTTGTTGCTTTTGGGGTATTTTCTTCTCGATATCGAAAACAGTTTTCATGAGTACTTCCTTTTTATTGACAGTATCTGATTTCTGACGCTTTAATTCTGGTGTCGTAGTTCTTTCTGGACTCTGCGGTTTGCGCTCTGGACTTTGAGGCTTACGTTCAGGGCTTTGAGGCTTGCGTTCGGGACTTTGAGGCTTCCGCTCCGGACTATGAATTTTACGTTCAGGGCTGTGAGCCATTCGTTCTGGGCTACGCTTCTTTTCAGGAGAAGGTGAGCGTTTGCCGTTCAAATGGATGATTTCTATGGTATCCTTTGAGGAGGTTCGCTCGGATACACTTTTTGACACGGTCGTTGTATGCCGTGACTCGACGGTACGATGTTCTGTCACTCGCTTGTTCTTATCATCGACAATCTTTTTTGTTTTTGTATCGGAGAATCTTAATTTATCAGATTCATTCAATCCCACTTTCTTCATGTAAGCTGAAGCATATTCGTTAAAGCGATTCGCCTTTGATTTAGGAGTTGTTGTTTTAGTTGGTGAAAGAGGTCTCGTTTTTTTTTCAGGACTTTGGTGGCGAACTGGGCTTTTCGGAATTGATCTAAAGGTAGACTTTTCAGGGCTGTGAGGTCTTTGACGTTTGTCACTTAATATTTTATTTGGTTCTTTTCCATGACCATTTAATACTGGCTTCGTTGGCTCTTTTGGTTCCATTCTATCTGATGAAGGCTTCATGAGGTGATCTGTAACTGCCATTTTGTGGGGAGTTGCTTTAGGTTGCCTGTCTGGAGAGAAAGTCTTATGTGGTGAAGATTTAGCGTGCCTTTCAGGTGACTTTGTGGGCGGACGATCTGGAGACTTGGTTTTTATGACCCGCGTGGAAGTCAATTTAGAAGATCTTGAAAACGTAGACGAATCAATTTGGTCCGTTTCCAGTTTCTTCTTAGCAACTCGTATCTGAGCTCTTATACGTCGCCTTTGCTCGTAGCCCACGACCTTTTCCAACTGAAAAGTATACGAAATTCAGTATGAGTACAAATATATTGAAGTTATGAAAGTCAAAATTTCAATTATACAAAATGTTTTACTGACCATTTGTTCCAGAAGGTCCAGGTCGAAAATGTCTTCGATACAGGGCTGGTGGTGCTCCACGCTGCTGCGCCGTCGTTCACTGCTTACAGTAGATCTTTCCACGCTTGTTCTTCTCAGTTCTACACCAAATTTACCGCTGCCGCGTCTGCTGCTAACTTCAGTGTCAGTCGTTTCAGTAATCTTTGATTCTTCTTTTATTTGACTGGTTTTCGTTGGACGTAAATAACCAGGAACTTTGTCTTGTGGTTTATCGAGTTTCTCAGGATCAGGTCGTACTTGCTTGGGAGATTCGGCTCGTTCTGTAGCAGGATAACGAGACAAAACAGTTTTAGTAGTTGTTGTCGTTTCAGTTACTGGACGTAATGGTGATTTATTCCTAGAAATTTCAGGTGAATGCGTTCTGAAACGCGTTGGGCTACTATATGTTTTTTCGTCTTTGTCACGTACAGTTTGCTGAATTACATTTACTGTACTATGAGTCGAACGATCCTTGGAAACTGTCACTGGTTCATCCTTATCAGCATCAAGAGATGATAAAGTAACAGAATCGTCTTCTAAAGAAGGTTGCATAGCAATCGTAGAATCGGTTTTAGGTGATTTTTTAATAACTCCTATATCGGTTAACTTTGTTGACTTTGGTTTGCCTGTTATATCTTTTGTCTTCTGAGTAGTCGATGCAATATTTTCAAATAACGCTTTAGCTTTTTTGACAGCTTCACTACTACGCATAGTTGTTATTTTTACGGACGGGTTTCGATCAAGAAGTTTAGTATTGGGGCTAGCATAATCCTTGGTTTTTGCGTGCGTTTTAGTAGTTTCTTTTACAAAAAACTCTTGACTTTGATTTTCATCGTTGTCCTCAGAATATTTATCTTCAGATTTTACTTGCATATCACTATTGTTTCTGGTAATAATATTTTCATCATAGGTATCATCGACTATTTTCTTCATAATTTTTTCATGTTCTTCCTTTATTCTCTTCTCTTTTTCTTCTACTTCGTGTGTTTCGCTCAAAAATTGTTCGGCTGTTTTGACAAATTTATTTACTTTATCAGATACACTTAATAAGCAATCGTCACTTTTTAAAGAATCATCAATGTCACTAAAATCAGGACGTACTATTTTTTGCGCTGGTTTGGGTTTGGATACTTTCACATTTTCAGCTGTTTCAACAAATAAGTGAGCCTTATCATTAACACTCAACTTCGTATAATCATCTTGATAAATCGTGTTTTTGTCATATTCATCTACAATATTTCGCGAAGGACTTTTATTATCTTTCGTTCCACGTGGACCTTTTGCAAATTTATTTACCTTTTCTGAGACTGATAATAAACACTCGTCTGATTTTATGTTCTCAGAATCAAAATCAGAATGGACTTTTCTTTCCACATCTTTAAATCGAGCGGTATTGTCTTTGATTATTTTCGTTGAATCTGTTTTAGTACTGAACTTTGACACTTTGTCATTGAGATTAAATAAGCAGTGGTCAGTTTGGTCAATTTCTACATCCGACCGTTTAACGAACAGTTCGTCATCCTCACATATCTCTACAATATCATCCACAATGGACTCAGATTCATGTATAGTATGGTAAGTATGTTTATTGTATTCATCATCAGGTTCATTTACTTCATCTGGGAATCTTGGAGTACCTACATCTTCCAGGAATCCAACAGGTGTGGGGCAAATTCGATCTGGAGAATTTTCTCTAGAAGATTTTGCTTGCTGGACGTCAATAATAACATCGTCGTCTTCGATGGAAGTATTTAGCGCTGTGGCAGATTTAGGTTTGCTTGTTGGGAATCTAATTTGAGATTCCTTTGGTTGATTTTTTGTTCCTTTTGGCGTAGTTGCAGTTTGTTTAGTAATTCTAGTTGTGGACATGTCGCTGACTTGTATCTCGGGCTTTGATTTTATTCTTTGTGACGAAATCTTCTTTGTTTTGAGTGTAATATCACTGGTAGTACGAATTACTTTAGTGTCTGAATCCTTTTTCGGGTTCATATTTTCTTTATTGATACCTTTTGGACTTGATGTTTGTTTTGTATCGGTTTCATTAGTTTTATAAATAGCATTTGCATGAGATTTTGTTGTAATTTTACTTGTTGCAATTTTCGAGAAACTGTTTTGTTTTATAGCACTGATCGTCTTCTTGGAATCTGTTGTAATTTTTTCAATTATTTTATCAGTTCTCGTCGGCGAAGTGGAACTAGGCGACGGTTTTCTAATATGCGATGGAATTGAATCTCTTGTCTTAGTACCACTCACTTTCGATATCTGTGGGGATTGAGGTCTATCAACAGATGACGGAAGTTTTTTGGGCGAAATACTACGTAATTTGGATGGAGATTCTGGACTATCAGGTTTAGAATGTGTATTAGTTGTCTTCTTAATAGGAGATACATTTCTTGACGGAGGCTTACTAGATACTTTATTTTCTTTTGGTTTATCACCTTTACTTTTGTCGTTACGGTCTATATCATCTTTGCTTACAACGGGTTTTTTGGCAGCTTCTATGGCGCTATCTTTTACAACATTTTGAACATTAACCGAGTACTGATGGATTTGAGTAGTAACATTTATATCCTGTAAATTGGCTGGCTTTTTACTTGTTTTCTCTGGACTTTTTTCACGACTGGGCGATCTATTGTTACGATCCGGAGAAAGTTTTCTTAAAGATTTTTGAACTTTGTCCAGTACTTCTTGCTCTTTTTCTGATGTAATAAATTCTGTATTAAAATCTTTTGTTTTAATAATTCTACCAGTTTCGCTGAGATTCTCAATGTCTTTAGTAGACATTGTTCTTTGCCCTGGCTCTTTAGGAACTTTACGATTTGGAGATATAGAAGACCGGGGAGTCGTAAATTTGTCTTCAATTATATCTGTGACAGTATTCTCTTGAATATTCTCGGTAGTTAAATTTGAATCGTACTCTGTAGAGGTTACCGCGATATTCGTTTTAGAATTTGATGTATTTTTGACTGGGCTACTATTTTTTTGTGATCTACCGGGCGAAGGCTCTTTTGGATATTGATTTTCAACCTGTCTTTTATTTTCAATGATAGTACCAGTTGAAATGTCATCCATCAACTTTTCTTTTGGGTTTGTCTGTGCTTTAATGGGTCCTTTTTGTTTTGGTATTAAAGGTATATCGGATGAATTAATTTGTACATTTTGTATGTTGAGTTTATCGATTGTTTTCTGATCGGGATTTCCAGGATAATTATCCTTGGGATAGTCTTTATCTTCAGTAAGTGGTTTATTTTGCGAAGAATTAGGCATAGAATATGGTCTTTTAGTGGAAGGTTGATCTTTTAATTTTCTTTCCGGACTCTGTCTAGAAGATTGTTTGATATCAGTTTTTATAACTGCTTGTTTTTTTGTTGCTTCATTTTTATCAGTAATAAGAATTGATGTTTCTTTGGAATGTTCAGTATTGTGTTTTAAATTTGACGTTATAACATTAGATTTACTGGGAGATGATTCCCTTGATAATGTATCAGGTGATTTTGGTTTATTTTGCTTCAGTTGACGTTCACGGTGTACGGTATTTTCAATAACGTCTTCGCGCTCTTGTTTCAAAAAATCTGTTACTGTTTCCTTACGATGTAAATCCTCATAAGGTGCTGGACTACGGCAAGGCGATACACTTGGAGAGCTTGCATTAGAGTCCGGATTCTTAATCAATTTCTCATTTTCCTTTATTATCATAGTTACTTCGCTAGTAGAATCATCAGACATGCCAAGAATCTTTCGACATCGTTCTTCATATGTTTCACGTCTTTCAAGTGGTGGCTTCGGTTTTGGCGAAGATTTTGACGCTGTTTCTGGTGTATTCTCGGGTTGGTTTTCAGGAAAGTCTTTCGTTTCAACCATAGGCGATACAGAAAAACTAGACGGTGGTTTCTCAGTAGGTGAAACCTGATTATTGTCAACAGAAGGTTTCTTCAAAGAACTTTTTCTGGGAAGACTATCTTTAATTGGTCTTTTCTCCGGTGAAGGAGATCTGCAAGGTATTTTAGATGGAGATTTCGATCGATTCGACATTATAATTTCGGGATTTTTATATGGTTCCATATCTTCGGCACTATTTTCATAATCCAATTCTTGTTCATCTAAATCCGTTATTGATGCCTTTTCAGGTCGTGGAGAACTGAAATAGACAAATCCACTTACTGACGTTGTCGGAGAGCTTTGGCCAGTTGAAGGTACTTTTTCTACACCTTTAGGCTTTCTTGTAGGACTTGTAGATGGTGTCACAAGTTGTTTTGGACGTTGTTTGCTGGTAATATTTTTATTTTTCTCTTCGACGTTTCGTTCCACATTCAGAAAATCTGTCGTTTCCTGAAGTTTCACGTTGTTAGGAGAAGTATCATCATGTGTAGGTGAAATAGATGAAAATGTTGGTTTCTTTGGAGAAACCGGTTCATTAGATTCAGTAGGCGTAATATCAGTAGTTTCTTTATTTTTCTTATTTGATCGCTGTGGTTTTTCATAAGTTCCATATTTAGTTGGTGAAGACTCTCGACTTGATATACTTTTAGAATTGTCTGTGACAATAGTACTGTGGTACTCTTTCGTCACGCTCTCTTTCACAGATTTGGATGTTTTAGTAGTCTTGGAATCAATGTCTTCCTTTTTTTCGTAAGTGTCATAACGTGTGTCTCTTAACTGACCTTTACGAGGAGAAGGAGACCGTGAATTATTTCTTACTTCAGGTTTAACAAAGTCAGTGGCATCTTTAGAAGGACTTTTTCTTGTATCAGTTTGACGCTGAGTAGTTTCAGGTGTTTTTCCTGTATCTTTTCTAGTTGGAGATGAATCTTTTACAAGTTTCTTGCCACTCGGAGCATCCTTTCCAGGTTTAAAACTGTTATCGATCCTTATGGTAATCAGATCTTCTTGAGCAGGAGTTTTTTTGCCTGGAGAAGTTTCTCTCGAGGGGTATTTATTTGGACTACTTGACTTCGCTGCGCGATTTACATTAGTCGGTGATTTAGTCCGAGTGAAGCCAGGAATATGGTCAGTCGGAGACTGCTCTCTCATAGAATGCTTATCTGGACTTGGAGAATCTTTTCTTAATATTGTTTTAGATGATTCAGGTCGAACCGATGGTGTTGTTACTTTTTCCGATACATGTTGAGAACTAATTAAATTATTATTTGGACGTTTGTCTGGACTTGGAAAATCTTTTTTCTGGGGTGAAGTAGGACTAGGGAAATGACGGTTAATATTTGGGAAGTCGTCTTTCTTTGTTGGAGAAGATTCTCTTAAAGGACTGTATTTATCAGTACTGGTTGTGGTTTTATGACGTCCTTCGGATATCGATGATGGCGGTTTTTGAAACTGAGTGGCAGGAACATCTATTGTTGGACTTTTTCTTGTCGGCGACACAGATTGCCGGGTTTGATTTTTATCAGGGCTCGGTGATTTATTTTTTCGCAATAATGGATTTACCTCAGAAAAAGGCAAGTCGGAGTGATTAGGGCCCCCTATGTACTCTTTAGCATTAGCATCTGGTGAGTCAGGACTAGGAGATTGTTTAACTAATGACGGATATGTCTTAGGAGACTTTGAATCTGGTTCGTCATCGTTATCAATTAGGGGTTTCAAATTTTTAGAAGGAGTCGAAGTTTCAAGTGATGTTATGGATACCTGTTCATCAGTACGAGAATACATTTTTGTTTCCTCATCAATGAATTTGTAGTGAGCTTCTTTTACCTTAGTGATACTTTGTTCAGGTGGAGATTTTTGTTTTGTTGGTGACTTATCGGCAGGTTTATCTTCTTCAATGGGAGAATTTTGATCATTTGGTGATTTTGGTTTACTAGCAGCAGTATGCTTCATGTATCCTGGTGTTTTGTCAGGATTACTATCTGAAACAACAGGCGATGTCTTTTCTGGTAAGTTTTGGTCCTGAGGCCTCACAGATTTTGAAGGAGAAGGTTCGCGCGCATATTTTGGGACATTGTCTGAGGTGATATTTTCTGTGTAATTCGGTCTTGGCTTTCTGTCCGGACTCTTCTTCGACCGTACGGGAGATACGTTGTCGTGAAAAACACCAGGAGACTTTTTCTCAGGGCTCGAACGGTCTGGGGAACGGCGGACTTGATGGTCGCTAGGACGATATTTGTCAGTACTAGTGTTTCTATCAGGACTTGGACTGAATCGTGTAGGTGTCACACTACTCTTGGGCTGGCTGTCGCGTGGTTTTGCCGGAGAGCTCGCTGGCGAATGATATTCAGGAGCATCAAATCGCTGTGGTTTTCTGTCAGGACTACTGCGAGAATTATCAGATGGACTTTGCGGTCTCTTTTCTGGACTGATGCTTGGTCTTGTGCGATAACTATTATCATGTTTTCTATCAGGACTATAAGAGGATCTTGTTGGAGATCTTGGATGCGGAGGGCGTCGTTCTGGGCTAGTATATGTATTAGTTTTAGTTTCAGTAACAGAATGAGTTGAGTGAGTGCTGGAGTATCTGTCAGAGATTGTGCGAGTTGGAGAATATCTATCGACTTTATTAGGACTTGCACCGCGACTTTGGGGCTTCCTGTAAGTTTTGTCAGGGCTAACACTACTTCTTAAAGAGGAATTACTAGACCTGAATGTTTTGCTTCCCGGCGATGAAGCTCTAGTAGACGGTTTTGTAGGAGTATCGGATCGGAGGGAGCTTGCCCAAGCCTGATGTGTTGGGCTCCAATCGTTACTAATTTTTTTTTGTGAAAAATCAGCTTGGTATGTTGTTTGATATTGGTCGGAGCTTATTTTACGTTCGACTATTTCTTCACGTTTAGTTTCTCGCGTGATATTATGAACTCGGTCATCATGCTCTTTAAAAATTTGGGTCTCTTTAACGTTACGATGTATGTTTTTATTTTCTTGACATGAACTGACGTCGTGTTGATTTACATCGTTGACGTAATTTTCATGTTTCTGATTGTTAGTATGATACTGAGTTGTCTGTACATAGTCATCATTTTCATTGGTCACTTTGTTGAAATTACGATTCTTTTTAAAATCGAAATCATCCATTACTCTCTGGGTGTCAACTATATTGTTTGTATTGTTATCAATTGTTTCTCGTGTAGTTTTGGACGACGATTTATTGATATGCGAATGCTTTTGGGATGATGTATATGACGAAGTTTTACTTTCGCTTTTAGTCTGTTGCGAGTGCTGTTCAGATCGGCTGCTCTGTACAACAGGCGCACGGAATTCACGCCTTGTGCTAGTTACTTTTGTGCCGTCAGGTAATCGTCTTGTTTCTACCACCACTTTAGTATTATCGTCAGGATATTCAACTTTCCTAGAGACTACTTCGCCATGTTCATAATCATTTCTCAAATTTTGTTCATAATCACTAGTTTGTATGATTCGTTTTGTAGTCATTTCCTCGTTATGTTTAGTATCATGAGAACTTCGTCGAGATAATCCATTATCGTTGTTGGTTACATATGGCACTGTTTCGTTGGTCGAGTAAATTTTTTGGAACTTTGAAGAAGAAGTCGACGAGCTGGTCGTCGACGAAAACTGGGTTCCATCGTCCGTCTTGCGCACCACCTGCTCATGGGCGGCGGTTTTTGAAGTGCTTTCATTTTTTTTGAGACTGGTGTTGCCATCGTCATACTCAGTGACCGCTTGCTTATGTTGATCGATGGCAGCGAATTGTCCCTTTCCGCCTTCTACGTCATATCTACCCTCAATGTTAGCTTGAACGGTCTTTACGTGGGTGTGACCGTCGTCTGTCGTCCTGTTTTCGGATTCAACGTTCCACCCGGCGTTCGATAGCTCCTTCAGATCTGTAAAGGATTGGCACTCGTCAACTGGGGCTTACTATTGCTCGGGCTGATGTTACTGGTTAATAGGCGTTAGTTCGGTTAGGTTAAAGTCGGTGTAGACGTGCAGTAAGCACCTTGGCCGCGGTACGAGAACTCCTTAGGCGGGGAACCCGCGTCGCGTACTTCCTTACTCTTCATGGACTGGAAGCTCTGGTCCGCGAAGGACTTCACATGTCCCTGCGTTGATGTGAACTCACAACCTGTCGAAATTTGTACAACTACTCTAACAGTTTCTATTCATCACAATAATATTATTTTCGCTGGAATACAAAAGATGGTCGATCAGCAGCGTAATCTACAAACTATACTAAAAGCATTAAATCAAAATACGTTGTTTAGATATTTCTCATTACAGTGGCATTTTTATCTCTTTCCGAAGTCAGCATGTAACTATTAAATTCATATCATCTATAACTACGAAACATACTCCATTATTGATTCTTTTTTAATTACGTACTAAATTCTACTATTTACTGTGTGCTCCTTTATTGCCACTAACTTCGAGGGCATTCTTTTAAATATAGGTGTGTATACATTTAGTTGTGCAGAAGTGCACATAAAAGAAGAAGTGGGCGTTGGTGGTAGTTGGGTGGGCCAGTAGTACCTTTGCCCTCTGCGCCGGGCTCCGGCGAGTAGAGGTTACGCAGGCGCTCCTCTCGCAGTCGGTACATGTGCGCGCGGATCTCTTTCTTACGCGAAAAGTCCTCGGTCTGTTGCCACTGAAATATAATATAATATAACTAAGCATTATAATTATAAATTAATTAGAGATCAAACATGTTAACTACCATAAAAATTATTAGCTGCAAATTTAATAAATTATCGCCAATTTTTATTTATCGTAGACCTTCTTAGTCAGACCAAGATGGATCTGTCAATTTATTTGCTTACGAAACAGATTAAAAAAGTTTATGATTAAAACAGAGCTATTGTAATATCAAGCCAGGATATTTACTATGTGCCGGGGAAATATTCAAATGAACGTTTGGTATCAAATAGGGTTATTAATATTTACTATAAAAAATGTGCTATGCGTTACAATTATTAGCAGTAACTATATTTGAGAAACAGTTATGCAATAGTAAATGAAGAATCACGTTTGTTTTATATTCCCAGAATAACAATTAAGCTTGCAGGCTACCTGACGTTAAGTAAGCGCTGTAGCCCATGGACCTCAAACAAGACTAAAGTTCTCTCCGAGGTAATAATATGAAGTTGATGTTACTTCTTAGGAATAAGAAAGTTTCCTCACTTATAAGTGTCTTCGGCAACTACACTTTTGTAATGAACCGGGTAGTCATAATTAATGATTGATTTTTATTGCCGATATTTCGAACCAGTTGCATGGTTCGTGGTCAAGGCTAAATTGCGGTGGCGGGAGAAACTATTGACAGATGCTAATGGTATATTAATCTATCTACCCTATGTCTAGTTCGATTCTTTCTTGAGTTCCATATCACCACACACTACTCTAAGTGTACTTTTACGCACAGAATTTTGCACTATTTGAAATGTTGTCGCTCTCAAGAAAAATAGGGTAGTTGCGCTAAAAATAAGGTAGTTTGGAATAAAATGTTGTCATCGAATCGAACGACATCACCTGATCGCCCCACCTGCCAATTTCGTTTTACATGAACTTCTTATAAAAAGAGACGGTAGTACTAGCTCGTGACGCATTATATTCGGATGCGTCGCGGTACACGGACCGCTCTCTGTTTCAATAGACTGTCCTA
>DWON01003184.1:0-18580 GCA_018251015.1 Phocides pigmalion okeechobee
AATCTCAAATAGAACAGAAGTTCCATTTAAGGATGGACGCGGATGCGTTCCTACTCTTGAGGACTAAGGTGGTCGCCTCCAATAATGTGTATATGTAAATATACATATACCTATGTATTTGTCAGTATGTATCTATATTTCTCCCGGTTGACGTTAGCCATCAGGATGCTCAAAGCCCACGTACTGATTACATTGTACCCTTGACGTTCATTAAGTATGTATAAATATCTTATAATTGAATAAAATATCTGAATTTGAATTTGAAAACACCTGTAGTTTGTTTGAAAACGTATGTTTATATCAATGGTTGCAGTGTCAGTTGTAAACAATAATTCAATTTATTACAGATACAAGATAAAACCAATAAAAGTCAACACCGTGTATAATTACGCGTTACGATACAATTACGCTAAAATACAATTGAAAAATTTATTCATAAGCTGTTTTTAATTCAATTTGTACTAATTTGAGCGTAAAACAAAAACAATTTGTGCCCTGCTACACCTCTTTAAATAAATTCATTTTTAATACAATAATTGCAAGATGGACGCCACGTCCTGATGGCGTCCATTTAATTTGATCACGTGACAAATGTCGCAGTGACAGATGCTGTTCTATGATGGTTGGCACAGAGCTAATGTTAATTAGAAATACCTGATATTTTTTATAGGATACGATACAACTTTACAACTGATTTAATTATACATCTCTGAGACATTTTTACAGGATCTTACGTAATGTAACAACTTTACAAGTAATTCAAGATATACGGACTAAAGTTACATAAGTTATTTGAAACCGATGAACAAGAACTTATGTTATTTTATGGACGTATTTTTGTAAGCTTTTTATAGATTGTGTACATTCATTTTCGGACTCAAATATCATATCTAAGTAGCGAATGAGTGTTTCTATACCTATTTATATAATGATATACTTTCCAAATTAACTTTCTAAAACCCACCAGTCTCATACTTCAAACAAGCTAACATAAAAAAATGGTAGTTCACTGTTATCAAGAACTTTCTTTGAGTAAAGTATATAATTCGTAAATTATCTTTTTAAAGCTCAGCGGTGTTTTAACCTTCAATCCAACAGTCTCACGTAAAAAAAATGCTAGTGCAGTTTTAACAAAAACTTGTCCTTTTTATATACTGTATGAGAACATTTCTATTCAATACTTAGCTCTATGGTTAGAGGTATCAAAAATACACCCAATTATATTTACTAGTAATGTTAAATAGTATCCATGTTTCAACGCACCAGTTTCGTAAAACAACTTTGAAGCTGTCTTATTAAACAATTTTGAACTTTATTTCTTCAGCAATAAAGACTATTATTAATTCAAAATTAGTTTCGTTTAGTTTCGTCATTTGACATGATTAAGGGTGAGATGACACTGTCATTAATTTATTAGTTGAATATTTTGAAATTAGCTAGAATTTTCGTAATTTTAACTCGTGCTAGTTAAGGAAAAATGTATGGTCGAAAAAAATGCTAATTCATAATTTTATCTGGCCTTAATAGTAGGTAAAAAAACATGTAGGTATACCATTTATACCTATTTCATAAAAAATAAATCTCTATTTCCTTTGGCCCGGCCATAACTTGAGAACGACCGTACCAATTTTATATACCTTTTCAATATAAATTTCCTAATACACAGTTGTTATGGAAAAAAAAATAGAAAATTACGTAAAAAAATTTTAAAATATAATGAAGATTTAAAATTCGCGTGTTTCACAATTTATGAGCTGAAAATTTATATTGTCTTTAAATAACTGCAACCGTTAGTATTTATAGGTCACAAAAGTTATTTATTTGTTTCTTAGTGCCCTTGTTAACAGTTAACTCACCACAATCTTGCTTTATATTAAAAGTTTAATTTAATGTAGATCTTTAATAAGTTTCATAATAAGAAACACCCTGTTTTTGATTCTTTTTTTGTTTATTAAAATCCGAAGCCTTAAATTGTACATTACAATAGTTTTAAACTGTGTAATGTTTATTTATCAAGAATTGATTCAAAAAGAGTGTTTAGAGTTTTTCTCCGCCGTCTTTTCTCCCGGTCAACCTTAGCCAACAGACGTTCAAAGCTGATGTACTAATTTTACATTGTACCCTTGACATTCATTAAGTGTATGTAAATACCTTACAATGAAATAAAGTATTTGAATTTGAATTTGTACATCAGTTTAAAAAGTGGGAGAACCATAGTACGACCGAGGAGGTAACACCGCCGCCCTCATAATCCGCCGTATAGCATTACTTGTATTTTGGTTGGACAGGTGCGGTTGCCGGCTACACTTTGAAGCGAGGCGAACATCTTAGCCCTCAGGAGTAGCAACGCATCTACGGTCGAGTTCACATAGGATTTCAGTCGTGTTTGAGTTTGTACGTAGATGCCTCTGGGTTGCGATTACTTAACAACAGGTGGTTTGAATGCTCGTTTGCTATTCTTCTCTCTTAAAAAAATGGCTCGATAGTTATTAATATCAAATGGTACATTGCGTGACCGAAAAGGAAATTTTGAATCGCAATAAATACAAACAGTAAGTACCCTGTATTGCAATATAATTGGCATTTGGGGATGGCCGCTAGGGTTGGCAGTCATTAAAATTAGCTTATGTCTAATTACTTTACCGGTCGCCTTATGGTCGAAGTTTAATAAAAATAAAACGTTTCATATTTTCCCTTTTTTAACAATTGAACTTTGCTAACCCTAAAAATGATTTCATTGCAGCTCAGTGGAAAGAATTTTTGACAGAATGGTTGAGGTTCTGTAAATCTTATTTTTTTTAACTAAATTCAAAAAGATAAAGGTTGCAATTGGATTATCATATTGTTACTGCTAGTCTTATCCTGAGCTGAAATTCTGAAATTTTGCAATTACAGGTGAATACAGCATGTAGATAAAATTCTATGTATTTACAATTTATTTTAATGCCGATGCATGCATGCCATGCCGATGACAATAGATTGCGATGGCGATTGGGATTGAGATTGCTATCCAATGCGGGATTGCTACTAGCGTTCTAAGCACCATAACGCATGTGCACGGACTCGCTTTATTTTAATTAGTTTAAAGATTTTCAAAAAAAATGCATAATTGAATGAATGTATTATAACATTAAGCAAAGCCGTAGGTAAAAACTAGTAGTGTATATATTTTTTTAATATTTGAGAAGAGTCGCAAACGAGCATGCTAACCACCCGAAGTTAAGTTGTCGCAGCCCATAGACATCCACGTATAACCACAAACATGACCGAAATCCCATCATCGGTCGATATATTTCTTCGACATTTAACTATTCTTATTACTCATATTAGCATATATTATGTAATTATTATATTTTTCCAGATTCCGAGTAAATGCTTCCAGTTCTGGTCTAAATAAAATCGTTAGCATTGCCGTTTATAGCATGGATGAGAAAAGCACTTAGTGTAATTAGATTGCGGAAAACGTTCGGACTGTGCCATCGCGCTTGTATACAGGATGTCCTAAAACGATATATAAATAAATAAATTGTCGTTTCTTGAATGCTAATTAGTTTAGCGGATACTTAAATTAGTTTTGCATATACAATAGTAAATTAATATTAACTAATTACAAATTATTTTAGACGGAAGCGTTATTAAATTGGAGTATTACAAATCAATTTCCTGTTTAAGTTTACAACTTTTACTATGGACTATGCACGTATATATAGGATACACATTTCACTAGATTACAAAATTAAAAGAAAAAATGTTAATTATCTGTCTGGTTGTTTGTGCTTTTTTCGCAAAACTGAACCGGTACTGATGATATCGCGCATGTGTGAATTTTAGAGGATCTAATTTAAAAACATATTGACTTATATATATTTAAGATTTCTGTGTAAAAAAAACACGCATGCAAAAACGCACGAATTTCGTTTTTCACAATATCCACGCACGACGTTTCTTTTTTTAAAACTAAATGAGTGAACGAAACACTAAAATAAATAATTCTAATCAAAATACACAGACACTAGAACAAGTGCGTCCAACACACGAAACCGAATTTCATTTTGCCGGATAAAATTTCCCAAACATGTTCTCGGCTTAATTAAACGCCAGTCCGGTGTTCGCTGTGCACGTATTAAACAATTGTAGGATGCAGCTGAAGACAAAGCGTTCTGTAAACCTATCAGCGCTCTAATTTAATTAGCTCTCTTGCTTAATTTTAGTGTGATTTTATTTGCATTATTTACCGTAGCGTTTGTTAAATTGATTATGTTTTGAAAATTATATTCATTCCTTAATTTTAGTTAAAATGACTACGTTTTGGAAGGTATATACAGCAGAGTATGTTATAAGCTTTTGTTTAAATATGATTGTTTATATTTATTTTTATATATTGAAGATATTTATTAAATAAATTATATCTGACGCTCAATGTAGTAGTTAAGTACATTATTTTCTTAACGTATTTCAAGGACCATTATTTTACATATTTGTAATAATTCTGTTTTCATAACTTAAGGATCGTTGGTAATAATTTGAATGCAGTTGTATTGTACAAAGCCATATCAATCCTTTCCATATCATACATGTCTTTTATATAAAGTAGCCTAACGAAAAGGCAGATAGATGGGTTACGTGTCAGAGGAGTCGCCAGTATCACAAACTTTGAAGGAGAGTTCTCTTTTCACCTTTCTTGAATGTCTATATTAAGTGTTTTTTTTGTGAACATATATACATAAATATGAGATTGTTTAATAATTAAATAAAATTCAAATAAACCATTTAGATATTGAAATATTACATATTCACATCACGTCACGTCACGTCAATTAATATGCTAACATCATTTCTTAAATTGTTTTATGTACACAAAAACCAGTATTAGTTGTTTAGAAGTCAGGAAAACAACACTCTGTATCACATACCTACTAACCACTACATCACCGTCCCTCGAGAGGTATTATCGCCGTTCGCCATTTTTTGCCGTAAATCTAATTTATTTGTATTACTTAATGACTTATCCACGTCGACTACCCACCAGTCTGTATAACTCTTTCTGTTATCCGTATAGCAGGATAATCACGTCTTGATGCTATCTTTGTTATCTATTTTTAACTCAGTTTAAATGGCTTGTTCGTTTGTTCATTTGTTTGTTTGTTGTAACTTTAGTTATTTTTTTAGTTTATAAATAAGATTGTTTATTATATGCAGAATTTTTTGTCCGATATTCTTTTTTAACCGTTTGTTAAGCCAGACATTTTAAAAAGTTCTACTGGCCGACCTTTGATTAGAAACCTGTTTTTTGAAAATCTATTAATTTCCCCAAGTAAGGATAAATTTATGTAAGTCCAAAGGAGTCTTTAGAATCTTCTTACCCTATTCATACTAGGGCGTCATTCTGTCGTTTTTATGTTATAATTATCGGTTCATTTACACAAAGAACGATTATCCATATGGTACAATGGTAAACATATCGGTCTGACACGTAGAGGGTTACGGATTCCATTCCCAGTCAGGCAGAACTAAATGATTAATTTAGATTTTTGTTCTGCGTCAAAAAGTTTATGTAATTGTCTTTTTAAGTGTCCTTTTCGCCTACATCACAATCATACATACCTAAGTAACCCAATGTGGAGCTATGTGTATAGGAAGCGTTATATCTTAGTCCTCAGGAGCAATGCATTTGAGATCGACTTTAGACAAAAGTCCCGTTTTATGTGGAATTTATTACAGTTTTCCGTGAGCATCTTCAACCATATACCGTCACTGGAACTGCATATTTAGTAATAATTGAAAACATAAACAATTGCTAATTTTATTTCTTAAGTATCAAAACGTATCAGTCCTCACTAGTACCCGGGTGACGGTGCAAGCGTGGCACGGTCCAATTATTTTAAGTTTTGTTCCGTGTCCGGACATTCCGCGGTTTGCGCCTCCCGCTGTCCATTAAAACGGACGTTTGCGCCCGCTTGGATCCAAACGCTTTTACGATATATTTACTAGGCTGAAAGTAAATTAGTTACCTTATTATATACTAAAATTAGAAGTAAAGTAAATACTTTATCTATTGATATTCGGAAGTGAATAATGAAATTAGTAAATGAATTAAAGGTGGTAGAGCCGTTAGAGCTCGCTCGGGGCGGCACCACCGCCACACTCATAACCCGCCGTAAAGCGACATGTTCTTCATGTTCGGTTGAGGGGTGTGGTTGCCGGATACACATTATTGGAGGCGACCATCTTAGTCCTCAAGAGAAGGAACGCATCCGCGTCCATCTTTAAATAGAACTTCTGTTCTATTTAAGATTGGGCTGCAGTGACCACTTAACATCAGGTGGCCTGCATGCCCGTTTCTTACTTTTACACAATAAAAAAAATATGTTGTATCTGCTATTAATTGATTTCTCTCTAGTGGTAAATGGCTTAAGAGTCAATAAAAACAATGAACGTAGGAGATAGACATCACTGTTTTATTGATATTTATTTATATACAACTATACTATTTATTCATCCATCTATCAGATATTATGTATCCACTGCTGGACATAGGCCTCCCCTAGATGGCGCCACTCAGACTGGACCAGTGCTTGTATCCAGTGGTAACCTGCTATCCTTATCAGATTGGTCCACCTAGTTAGGGGACGCCTTGTGTTCATTCATTAAGTGTATGTAAATATATATGTATATGAATTACTATTTGACTTCAATCATGTTGAACTGAATATGAGTTTACTATTAATACTGTTTACATTGATTAGGCATCGATGAATGGAAATGTGTGTATGTGTGTGTGTGTGTGTGTGCGTGCGCGCGTTAGTGTGTGTCTAGAAATACATAACTTCATTTGTTTGATGAAAAAATACAAGATGAAAAATCCATTTTCTAAATCACAAAATTTGAATTGTTGACTTTGTAACAAATAACAGAAGCGACGATCATGGTGACCACTTAGTACTTCAAAGTAAAAATTCAATCGTAAAATCGCAACGACCTTAAACCCCAAAACAATAACATGAAAAGCCCTCGAGGCGACATGTGGCCTCATAAGTAGCGGTGACACTACAAATAAGGTTACGCATTTAAGAACAATTCGTTTATTAATTTACCATGCATTAGCACAAAACTAACCCTTATATCGCAAAGCGTACACAAGATAATACACTCTATTCCCAAGTTTTAAGTAACAAAATCCCTTGCAGTTTCATCCGTTACCGAATCAAAGTTACTCTAGTTAAGTCAATTGAAATAAAACCATATTCAAATATTGAAGGGAGCGATCGGTTAAAACGTATGTAATTATTTGAGTGTCGGGGACGGAGGCAGTCGTGCGTGATGGTTTTAATGAATTTAAACGGTACCCATTTTCAGTCACGGAAAAATCATCTGTCGCATTTTTGATAAATCGTCTTTTTCATCATCTCAGCCTTTTAAAGCCACTGCACATAGGACTTCTCCTTAGATCTCATGACCGATCTTGTGCGACCTGCGCTCAAGAAACCCCAGCGACGTTTAAGAGGTCGTCCTTCGATCTAGTCGGATGGTGCTACTCGGCGCTCAAATTCATGGTCTCCATTCGAAAACCTAGCAATGTCTATATTTTTATTTCCTTTAAATATTCATATTGGGTAAAAATTGTCGACAACCGTACCTTCAACCGATACAAGTAATACGTTACGGCGGAATATGCGGGCGGTTGTAACACCCCATTTGGACCGTAGTTCTAGCACCTTGAAAAAATTGCCGTAATATTTGTAGTATATTGGTAGTCCTCAGGATTAGCAATACATCAGCAGGACTTATCTTGTTTTATGTTTGACGTGGATGTTCATTTAACATCAGATGGACTGCACGCTCGTTTGCTACTTTTTCAACATAAAAAAATGATTTTACAAATATTTACATATATAATTCTTCTGTGCATTTCTATGTCACTTAACTCCTTTACTCCTCCTAAACGGCAGGATCAATTTTAATCAAATTCTTTGAGTGTCTTCAGATGTATACTAGAATGGTTAAGATTTTCCCAGGGCCATCTATTGATTGTACCCAATAGGTGGCACTGTTATCGGAAGCAAAACTGATATTTCTATACTTGGATCCAGAAGAATCTGGTACACTTTCTGCAAAAAAATACTTATAGATTTTTATAGAGAGAGCCCACTAGTTTATTTATAAATGTCGGAGTTAAAAAACGTAAAGTTGCACCAAATTTAACACATCTTTTTTTAAATTAGATGAAAATTAAAGGTTTATTGGAAATTCGTATCCTGGACTTCCCGTGTGAGAAGCCTTACTATTCGGCTATCATTACTTTAAATATCGTATTGTAATGTGTTAAATACAGACAAAATATTATTAATCTGTAGCAAAGAGTTCACCCTATCGCCAATCTCACCCCGACATGTAAGAACAATGGGGGGAGTACACACGGCGGTCGCGTGCCGGCCGCTCGCAGTGATGGGCACCGGAAAATTGATGTACTGATGTAACTTGACGGCATGGAGTATCTGTTATTATTATTATTATTTTATTTATTGTGATTTATTAGGTTTAAGTTCTTCTAGGTAGGTATAATTACTAATAAATTACTGTTTATTATTTCTTTCTTTTATTTATTATGACTTTTTTTGTGTCGGGTGAAAATGTATAATAAGAAGTTACTATTGAATCCTTCAAACGTTGACATGTAGAACTACTAAATTGGAGTTAACAGCACCTTTCAAACCTACACAAGGTTTGAAAGGTGTTTAATTAGAAAGGTGTAATTGCCGGCTATCTTTACAAACAAAGCCAAAGTAATTGTGAAGTAACAAACGAACATGCAGGTCATATGATATTAAACTGTCTCCGCAGGTTGTACGTCCAACGATACATTACGTCCAACCTTAAACAAGACCGTCCAACCTTAAACAGGACCGTACAACATGGCACGCTCTAGGGGAGCCTAGGCCTATGTTCAGCAGTGGACAGCTATAGGCTGACAACTTAAACAAGACCACAGTTCGGCCTAATATTGTGTATAGATGGGTCGCTGTTTCCGAGGACTGCGACGGTTACCTCGTTTGTAAATATAGCCGGCAACCACACTTTTTCAACTGAAACATGAGACATTTATTTATTTATTTCTATTTAATGTTAGACATGAGACCTTACACAGGACTT
Organism: Phocides pigmalion okeechobee; assembly: GCA_018251015.1. Lineage (NCBI taxonomy): Eukaryota > Metazoa > Arthropoda > Insecta > Lepidoptera > Hesperiidae > Phocides > Phocides pigmalion. The sequence goes on from DWON01003184.1 coordinate 9,151, forward strand.
CAATTCTATTAAAATACATTATTACCAATGATTATTTGCTTCTTTATTTCATAAAGCATTCATGAATATATTATAACCAATTATTACTTTATCTACTGAATACATATGTTTGTATCTACCTTTGTAACTGAATTTTAACCATGAATCTTTATTTAATTTTGATAGTCCTAATAGCGACTCCACGGTTCCTTGTTCTACACTTCTACATCTTCCATTTACGAACGTTTGATTCGATTCCGATTTTGTCAAAGGCAGTAAAACAGTGGACGATCCTCGATTGTTTTTATACAATTTTGGGCACACGACTTCATACTCGGATGTACTGGGCTTCATTGTTTGAGCTAGTGACATTCGTGTTTTCTTATGTTTTGTTACGTTATAACTTTTTTGTTACGTGTTGTTATCTGTTTTGTGTTTATGTCGTGTGCGCGTGTCTCAGTTGTGATAGACTGTCAAATTTACATTATAATGATTTGATACGTCTGTCGTGTGAATGTTGTTTGAATGAGAATATTTCGGGTGTAAATCGTAGTTAAATATTGTTGAATAATATTTTTGTTATAAACAATTGGATTGATCGGATGTTGTCATACAAAGTGATTTAAAAACACAAATCAATTCATCTATATGTAAAATTTAATAAATTTTTAACAAGTATAATTTTTAAGTTACTTAGCAAGATGGTAGAGTTACAGTTCCGCCAGAGTGGTATATGACATATGACAAAATAATTAATATGACTCTCCATTTAAAGGATTAACTTCAAAATACTCATTCCTAAGAAGGTAACATCTAACAATCAGACAGAAATGACACAAGTGGGAGAACTATAGTTCGATCAGTGAGGTACCACCGCTGGCCTCATAATCCGCTCTGAAACAATACTTGGGTTTCGGTTGGAGAGGTGCGCTTTCTGGATACAATTTTAAGTGAGAGTGTTTTAGTTTTTAGGAGTTGCAACGCATGGATACGTGACATTAGGCAGAACCTTCCTCCTCTTTTAGACTGAACGTGGTTGTCTAAGGGCTGCAGAGACCATTTAACGCTAGATGGTCCGTACGCCCGTTTGCTGCTTTTCTAAAATTAAAAAACACGTTACCTTACTAGTATAAAGCATTAAATATATGTATATACATATACAAAGAATGTACCAAACAAACACGCACTCCGCCTGATGCTAAGTCGTCACTATCACTCGTAGATATTCGTCACAAACTGCATAAAGAACAAGAGCACCATTTGAAGTCGACGACAGAAGCATTGTTACTCCTGAGGACTAAGTTCGCCTCGTTTGTGACCGCAACCACACCTTTCTACCGAATCGTAAATGAGTTTTACCCTAGAAGTAGGTATGGCGGTGGTACCTCCCCAATCATAACGTATAGTTCCTACTCTATATTTACTCGTAATATGTCAGTACAATACACACAATCTTTATACACTTAATATTCATCGCTATCGTGTCTAACATTTATGGTTAAGTCTCACCCTAATTGCCATTAGATTATTGACAGCGTTTTAGACAACCAGAATAAATTGTTCCATAACGTATTGATGGGTAAAACTAAAATAATTACGGCATTTATTTTAGTAAGTAAACTAAACGGTTACATCAAAACCAAACATATTTGTACAATTGCCGCAAACAAGACATTTTGCCGCAGGCTGCGTCCCACATAAGTTACTCTCCCGTGAGTAATACAATAACAATAAAGTGGATGGCATACAAACAGGAATATATTCAAACAATCATTGTATGTAATACATTTTCACCATGTACCGTATATGTATTTGACAAAAGTTCCGTTTTCAATCCCCGGTATATCAGGAATACGTTTAAACAAGCATTTTATGTAAAACACTACCATCATGTACCGTGTATGCCATTTGATGATGGGTTCTGTTCTGAATGTTCTTTTTTAACACGTTTTTATTAGCTTGGGTTGTATGTATGTATGTATGTATGTATGTCTGATTAATTTGAAATTTTGCACGCGTATAAGGATGGATGACTGCAATAACATGAAAAAAAAATGAAAACTAAATAATGGTTAAAAAAATAAAAAACACGCTTTTATAAAAAATCCAACTAACTATTTAGTTTCAGTTGTAATTAGTAGTGAAATATGGTCTATGTGTGTATAAATGTAATGAAATATAGTCTGTATAATTATGTATGAATGAAATTAAATTTAACCCTAAATTAACAAACAACAAGAAAAGTTTACCACGATGATTCCCTGTAACAAATTCATTTAACCCTCAATTGCTAATTCACGTCGACTGTTAACATTAACAAAATGGCGATTTTTAACGCCACACGATCGCCGCGGGCTTTCGGGAACAGCGGGCCATCAACAATAACAATTTAACAATAACATTTAAATTTCTTATGAATAAAATGTATATGTGTGGGATTTTGTTAACATGCGCTTAAGGAAATAAATACATACTTGTAAAAACGTCAAGCGTGAGCTTTTTATATAAATGTGCAAAAATGTTATTTTTTTGGATGAATCAATACACTTTCACACTTAAAAAGGTGGGAGAACCATAGTACGACCGGGGAGGTACCACCACCGCCCTCATAATCCGCCGTAAAGCACTACTTGTGTTTCGATTGGAGTGGATTACACATTGAAGTGAGGCGACCATCTTAGTCCTCGGGGGTAGCAACGTGTCTATGTTCGAGCTCAGATAGGATTTCAGTTGTATTTGTGGTTGTATGTAGCCTGTAGGCTGCGACTACTTAACATCAGGTGGTTTGCACGCACGTTTGCTACTCTTCTGATGTAAAAAAAATATATTTTATTTATACTATATATAAAATGCTTAAGTTAAGTAAGTTTAAATTATTAAATTATTTATTCTTTACTATACACAAATACAAAAAAATGTGGTACAAAAAGAGGACTTAATGCTAAAAGTATTTTTGTACATGTATATTGTGTCGATATTATCAACAGCAATTATTTTATATGATATTAATGGAAGAAATATAAGACCTTATGACCACTACAATTAACAATGGGATAACCCTCTAATGAGCGAGTGGTCGATGAGACCCCTGGACATCAAAACAAACACAGCAGCCACGTGGCTATTCAGAAAGCATTCGACAAATTGCCGCTGAAGTATGAAATATGTCAATTATAATCAATAGGGAGAGAGATTATTGGTATCGTATTGTCCAGATTTTGTCTAGTGGACGTTAACAAGGGAATTGAGCCCGTATTCATTAACGATTTGAGATATTACCGAGTTGCTGAGTTGATTTGGCCTTACATTTAATATAATACATTAATATAAATAGATAAACAAATTATATTTCGATTTTCAATATTTTTATGTGTCTACAAATAGAGTCCTAGGTAACAATTGTAATGTTACTTGTAACAATTGTAATTGTAATGTAACTTTCAATGCGGTTAGCTTCCTGGAAGCCATGTTGCATAGGCACGGATTCCCTTTAGATTGTTTATTATTTGTTTTAAGATTTTCATTATTTTAATTAACACGTAAATAAATCCCATACTTATACAAAAAATATTTCGTCAATCCGCTATATATTATTGATATCAACCATACTACACCCATGAATTATCTGACAGTAATAAAGTTGTAAACCACTTGTTCTCCCCCCGCCCCCCTTAGACCCCGCCGTAAAGCAACATGTTCTTCATGTATTGTGTTTCGGTTGGGGAAGTGCGGTTACCGGATACACATTATTTATTGGAGGCGACCATCTTAGTCCTCAAGAATAGGAACGCATCCGCGTCCATCCTTATATAGAACTTCTATTCTATTTGAAATTGGATGTGGCTGTCCATGGGCTGCAATGACCACTTAACATCAGGGGGCCTGCATGCACGTTTCTTACTCTTTCACAATAAAAAAGTCCTAACAACTGCCTGATAATACAAAAAACATAAATCCATAATTGATTGTGGTGATTTTTTATTGTGTATCTAAAAATACACTTCTAGGCAATATTTTAAATAAATTCATAGTTATACAATAGTATATATTAAAACTAATATTTTAGCGCAAATTGTATATTTCACTATGCAACTTGTACTCACGATTAACGATTTTTAATTGCTAATATTTCAAAATATATTTTATTAAATTAAATTACACTAGAACAATACAATATAGTCAATACATTGTACATTAGGTATTTACACCAACTATACTATACAAACACCCTTATTTTTGAGCAATTAATACCAATATTTAATATCGCTTGAGTTTGTCAAACGTCTTCCTAAATTTGCGATTCACACGTCGTTTTGAGTGCTCAAATTATCGTATTTCAATACTATTTCCCACGTATTAGACACGTGTTGGGCCCTCAAAGGGCACGTCGAGAGGGAAGGGTGTGTCCTCAACAAATATTGTCTTTGAGGACACTACTTGACTGTTTACGCGTTGAGTGTGACATGGAATGTTCAATAGACGTGAATTATGTTATAATTTGAAGTGACATTATTCAAATTTTTGTTTAGAAAAAAAAGATTAATTCCAACCGGGGCACTAAACTAAGTAAGTACATGATCAGATGTCTTATATACTGTATTGTAAATATGTAGATAAGTGTTTTTTATATGGTTTTAGAGGTATCGTTCGGTCGTGAAGGTATCCGATAGAATTTGAGGAATTTTTGAAGTTGTATATGGATGTCCATGGGCTGAGATTACTTAACAACAGGTAGCCGGCATGCTCGTTTGATACTCTTCAAACACAAAAAATAGTTATTTTTTATTTAATATTTAGTCCCAACTTAAATCAAAAATAAAAAATATATCTCATCTAAATAAATAAGCAACTGCAATTTTTATGAACACGGTCAGACTAATAAACAACACAGACAAAGACACGTGTATCAGGTAGTGCAACGTAACGCATACACAATTACAAGTTACTCTGACTTAACAAACAGACAAGCCTACCTTATTAGTACGGAGCCACAAACGGAAGCCCCGAGGCCTGAGCTGATCTGCGATACTAATCCTGCACTGACGTCCATGATAAATCTACTGAGATAAAGATTCTGGAAGTGACAAAGGTACAATGTAGGACAGATGAGCATGGAAGCAATTTGAGCACATTTTATCTGTTGTTATTGTATGTTTAAATGCAATTTGAGCACATTTTATCTGTTGTTATTGTATGTTTAAATGCAATTTGAGCACATTTTAGCTCTTGTTATTGTATGTTTAAATGCAATTTGAGCACATTTTAGCTATTGTTATTGTATGTTTAAATGCAATTTGAGCACATTTTATCTGTTGTTATTGTGAATGCAATTTGAAAACAAATAAATCAAATTAAAGGTTCTCTTAGAAATATTTTTGGATGTCAAACAACTGCTTCAGAAGATATCTCTCAACGGAAAAGTAGCGAGATATTTTTTACAAAGAAAGATGATTTGAAAAATATTTCTTTTATTTTTGAATGTCTTGTTTGATCCCGTTAAAGTTTAAAGAGAAAATACCACTTTCGAAAATGGTAAAACTGAGGATGAAATTTTATATTGGAGTTAAGTTTATATTTTTGAGAACGTATTATTTCTATGAAAATATAGATTGCTACTCTTCTCACAAATAAGGTGTAAATAGATAGTAATTAATAAAACCGCTAATTCATAGGGAGGAACACGCCCATTTCTAGCGTGAAGTTTACTTACATTTCGGTAAAGATGTGTGGTTGCCGGCTTAGTCCTCAGGAGTATCAACCCGATCGTTCTCGACTTCAAACGAGGGTCCAGCTCTTTATGCAGTTGAGGTACTGCATATTCGTTTGCTACTTCCCTTAAAAAACATCTTCCTATTTTACACAAACACACTTTTATTGAAGTAATTTTGTTACAGAATACATTTTCAACAAAATACTATCACTTCCAGGTGACTTTATCATCCACTTCCCAACGTAAGCTCGGGTCAATTTCTGTCTAAAGTTATCAGTACCATCCCCAGCTTAGCTGTCCGGTTGAATTGACTTTGTATCGGAACTGTGGTTCCGGGAGTAATAACTGAGGAAACGTAAAGGTTGTTTACGTACGGAACCTTGATTGATGCCCCAACGTTGTTAGCCTCACTAATTTCTTCTCAATTAGTTACTTGGGCATGCCTAATAGTGGGACGGTAACCAGCTCAGTTAAAAAGTAGCAAAGAAAACCCATGGGTTTTCTCTGAAAAGGTTGGTCTTTCTAAATATTTTTAAGTTCATAAATTGAGAGTTAGTCCTTCTCACTTTGAGTTATATAGTAATATAATTTATAATAATATTACAACACTAATTATATCAAATGAAATACTAACGACTAAACTAGAGACTAATCTAAATAATCTACAGGGAATCTGTACCTTAGTGGCATAGTGCCAAGACCGCTGGCCACATTCCGGCGCTGAACATCGAGCGAGTTATGAACCAGCCCTCTTCTCACTAGCAACGTCGAGCAAACATTCGACAATTATTTCGCCAATTTATTAGGTACTGCATTAATCAAAAACAATAAGGACAAGAGTACGTTTGACCAGCCAACTCAAAAATATGTCCAATTTCTGTGTAATAATTAAAAATACCGTACCGAAGTACACAAGTGGTGTAACAGAAAACCCTTCTCAAATAAAATTGATCATGAAAATATTATCCCGACGAATCCAACCCTTTTCCTACGACCGGTGGTTGTAAAAATTTACTACTACGCTTCCGTGTACCCCACGGCGGCGTCTATTGTGATGCTGATGTGCAAATGCTATTAAATTATTTTGACATACAAAACTCACTCATAACGTAACAGGGTACGGAATTAATGAAACTCCAAAAAAGTGATTCTCTTTTTATTTACTTTATTTATGTATTAACGACCCGGCCCAGCTTCGCTAAGGCGATAGAGTTTATATTTACTTTTTTTTCATACATGCACCCAGTCATCACCTAGTTGTAGAAACAATTTTTATCTCGCCCAAGTTATAAAAAAACTTAACTTGATGTATATATATAAACAAAATCTATAAATATTATAAAACAAAGTCCCCGTCGCGTCTGTCTGTCTGTTCGTGATCAAATCAAAAAGTGCTGAACGAATTTTCCCACTGTTTTCAACAACAGGTAGAGTGGGGAAGGTTTTGATGCATAATAAGTTTTTTTGTAAATTGGGTAAGAAATCACTGAATGCATGTATGCGTAAGTTGTCCACGATTAGAATTATGTACAAAACGATGACGTAGTCGCGGGCATAGCTAGTTAATATAAAACCTTAATATATTTACGACCTTTTGGAAACCATTAAATTGATTGAAACGCTTACTTTCCAAGTAATCCATTTGCGTATTCAATTGACATGAGAGATACGTCTCATAGAATGTATTAAAAAAGGACCTTATTGTGAGGTTTTACGGAAATTCTTTTGTATTCTTGAATCAGTCGTGAGTAAACGTATATGCAAGAAGATCTGTAAGATTTTGTTTATGTAACGGGTGCTCTTGATTTAGGATGTTTAGTTGCCGATATTTTAAACCAGTTGCGTATCTCGTGGTTACGGTTAAACTCACTTAAGATTTGTAAACTAACAAGGTTTGTAAGTACAACCGTTTTTAAGAGTCAGTAAGTACCGGCAACTACACTTCTTTCCGAATCGGAAAAAGTGCAGGGCAAACGTAGTTTTTATGAAGGAAAATAACAAGTTCGTATAACTGTTTGTAAGTGTCAGTAAGTATCTGCAACCACACTTTTCTTCCGAATCGGAAAAAATGCTTTTTTTATGTAGGGACAGTAGCAAACTAACGTGCAAACCAACTATTGTTAAATGTTAACGCATCTCATAGACATACGCATCCAAACTTAAACAGGACTAAAATCCTGTCTTATATCGTGCATAGACGTATTAGTCCTAAGGACTGAGACGGTCGCCTTACTTGCAGGTTTAATTACCACTGCACCTCTACATCCGAAGTACAAAGAAATGTTTTACGGCGGATAATGAAGGCGAGGGTGATACCGCCTCGTTCATATTTCAGCCCAATTAGTTGGTGAACGCTTTACAGTAGAAATTGGTCTGTGTGTGTACTATAAATTAAGCCCGACAGATTCTGTCACGTTGCAAACATGGCTACAAAAATAATAGTGGCAGCTTCTATAAATTACGAGTTAAAATATTTAAAATTTTGATGGGTATCACGTTCTAATTCCGTATAATATTTAAATTTGGCAGGGTATTCTCCCCCTTTTGGTACCCATTTAAATTTGAAAGGCAAATACCATTCCAATACTTGTCACTTTCCACCAACTATGCTGTAAGATTGTAACAAATGCTACACCAAACACGTCGTATTATCTGACTAACAACTATTTAAAAGAATAAAATATTCAAAAATTAAATATGCCAAGAAAACCTTCGATTTTTGCCAAAATGTCAAATACGCAGGCCAAATTCGGTCGCTCAAATTAGTCTTTCAAAAAAATTAATTCTATTGTCAAAATTTTGAATTACATTTCTAAACAGGAACACTTAAACTACCCTTTTCCTAAAGTCAAACGAACCCTTTCCATAGACACATCCGGAAGTCAATAGACGTTATCGTAAAACTTTACGATGACTTCCGGCGAATTAACGTCAACCAGACGCAACGACATATTGACGTAAAATATGTGAAGCGGAATGCATTTTCTACTGATTTTCTTTTTATATTCCTTTTTTGTAACAAGAGTAGTAAATGAGCGTGCATGACACCTGATGTTAAGTAGTCGCAGCCCATAGACATCCACGTACAACCACAAATACGACTGAAATCTAATTTGAGCTCGAATACGTTGCTACTCCTGAGACAATCGCCTCGCTTCAAAGTGTAGCCGGCAACCGCACCTCTCCAACCAAAACACAAGTAATGCTTTACGCGGATTATGAGGGCGGCGGTGGTACCTCTCCGGTCGAACTATAGTTCTCCCACCCACAAATTCTATTAATATTTGATTCTTGTTTCTGTAAATTTCAGAAAATGTTGATGTGTCAATATATTTCTTAGAAATAAATGTCCTCATTCTAATTTACAAGAAGGTTTCTAGCTACATAATGATTATTTTCTAATAAGTGAATACAAATATATTTTCTAATAAACACAAAAAATACACTTTTTCGCCCCAAGCTCTATACAACACGACACGTGTTTCTATTTTGTTTAAATAATTCGAACATTTTAAAAATCAGTGGCAATAACCATTGAACTCTATTATAGTGACCCCACGCTTGCTTGGGGGTATTTTTTGCACCCTTCAAAATTTATATTCAACTTGTATCAATGTAGTCAATGTGACTTACGGCATTCGTCCTTGTGCTTAAATATTATATGTATATTATTTATAGTTTTTTTTATTATGAAAGAGTAAGAAACGGGCATGCCATGCAAACCACCTGATGTTAAGTAGT
>DWON01003185.1:0-18579 GCA_018251015.1 Phocides pigmalion okeechobee
CAACAACACCTCCCCAACCGAAACACAATACATGAAGAACATGTTGCTTTACGGCGGGTTATGAGGGTGGCGGTGGTGCCGACCCGGGTGAGCTCTAAGGGCTCTACCACCTTTAAAAGAAAGATTGCTTTAAAATTTCTAGGAAGGCGATTGTGCGCCGGTGAGACCTACGCGCGACAATCTATGTTCCAAGTGTTTGCTGCTTTCATGCAAGCTTTTGACATCTCCACTGTCGATGGTGTACCTCCGAAGAAAACTTTACCAAGAATACAGGGTATCATAATGATGATACAAGATTTCTGGATCCGTGTCAAACCTAGGACATAAGTTGATATTTATAACTTAAATTTATTTACATAATTAAGTAATCTAAACATATCATTGAATACTTTAACTTCTTATAAAATAGCGTACCCTAAACAATCTACTGGAAGTTGGAGTCACATTTCAATATTTTAAAAACCATAAAATAACATGAATACTATTATAAGATGTATTCAATAATAAAATGTATAAAGATGTGACATTTAAACTAACATTATAACATTGCAATTCAATAAATCAAAAAGTTAATTATTTTTGCTTTCGGGTATCTTATCCATATAATGACAATTCTTGTTAACAGTCGTTAATTATTGATATGGTAATTAAATAAGGTCACCAGTGGGTTACTAAACAAGTAATAACTAATGTTAACTTCGATTTATGTATTATGGAGGGTCTACGCAAGTCTTATCTCAATAACATAATTATTATTAAAACATTAAACTTAATTAGACTAAATCTATATATATTGACATATATGACCGGTTGAATGTTAAAAATGCGATATTAATGGTATAAATGTGTTTGTCCTTGGCGAGTTTATTCCATTTGTGTAAGCTAAAATAGATTGAAAGACAAAAATATTTACGTTGCAATTAAAAGGACGAAGGAAAGATGAAAAATACAACAAAGGGTAAGCGGTAAACTCACGCATCTCATTTACACAGTGGCTAAAAGACTAAAACGACCTCGCATAAAAGAAAGAAGGTTAAGAGTCTTATCTGCTTAAAATTTCTTGTTGTTGTTTGAATAAATTATAAGCAGACTGGAAATAGAATATCGCGCGGTGAAGAAAAGAATGAATTTTAATGATCCAAAAGTTTTACACACAGTCCCAGTCCAAAAATCTATGTAGACCGTCATTCTACTGGACAGATGTAGGACATGGGAATTTTGTTGCTTCCGTTTTTTATTGAAAAAAGCAAAATAAGTACGTACAGTGTGATAAGATGCGACAATAAGCAATGATTTGACTATTCCTCGCATTAAAACGGTTTAGCAAGTAACAGGAACTATGATGCACTATGATTTTTTTAACACGAGCAAGAAGCTTTGGCGAAAGGCGTAAATGCTCCAATACCCATTGAATATAAACCCTTTATTTTACATAATAATATTTTATAAATATATAACGTATAATAAGGTTTGTTTCCTATAAGAATAGGGTTCTTGTTGTATTTGGACCAATGAAGATTTTCTATACCACAACAACGAAATGTCTAGACTATGTATAAAAACTAGCTTGGAGAATGTGATCAAAACATCATCGGCACACAAAAATATATAAAACAGTATAATTAGTTTAAAATGTAATTTTTTTTTTGGATGCGAGAAGAACAGCAAAAGAGCATGAAGACCCAATGGTAAGTATTCGCTATAGCCATGGAAATCCGCATACAGCCCAAACAGGACTGAAGATCTATCTGAAACCGTACTTAGTTGCGTTGCATTGCTACTCCTGAAGACTGAGTTGATCGTCTTGCTTATAAGTGTAGCCGGAAACCACACCTCGCCAACCGATTTCTTTCAAGACTGGTTATAGGAGTGGCAGTGGTACCTCCCCTAACGAACTATGATCGTATTATCTAATAAGTTATATGTTCTCGCTGTCATATTGTAGCGTTAACGTGTTGTTAAATTTTATTATTTTAAATTATAGTCCAATAAAATTACAAGCTGTTTTATTATAGTTAATAACCTTATATCAAACAGTGTAGCCTTATTTCAATACATTGTCAATAATCATAAATATGAAAAAATACTATAAAATATTTGTTATACCTACTGGAAATTGATTTGATTTTGTCAGGGTTAAACATTTTGAGATATTTAATGTTTTTAGAAGTTCCGATGTATATGTAGACTACGATTAAACAAACCGGTCTCTTGCTAAAATTTTAAAATCACATTATTTATATTATATAGGTATGCAAGTACGAGTATGCTCTTTCGCATGGCTAGTTTCACCAAGCCATATACTTTGGACTTAATAATAACGAATTTAAACATTTTGTCTCACAATTCTACATTTCAAAGTTATATTACCGGTGAAGTATTTTATTACCGAATGTATATTGTAAAAAAAAACTTTGATATGTAATAAATAAATATGCTATGTAGGCGATTATTATCTTAACGCAAAATCATTCTAATGAGCTTTACGAATGTATCAATGTTCATGTGTACAAAACAGACGACAGATATTTGATAAATAATTATCTAACAAAAATATTGCAAATGGTATACTTTTCAAATATGTGTACATAGGGTAACAAAATATAATTTTTTGTATGAAAACAGGAGAAAATGCAGCGCTACAATCAGCTGAAGGGGTGAATTTTTGACGAAATTATTCAAATTTTGTGGATGCGTAATTGTAGCTTTGCATTTTTTTATGCCAACCAGCGTTTTTAACCTCTAAAGTTCCATATAACCACTCCGGACATAATTGCTTTAAGTAATTAGCATGTTAGCAACCGATTACCTTAATTAGGTAAAGTTATCTTATCGTGAATGCTAGAAATATATGTGTTATATCAAAATCAATACGTATGTACCCACAAATTACACCTTTAACTAATTTATAATTATCGAAAGATTAATTACGTGTTCACACACATACACAATCACAAGTAAATATAAAGTATTCGTATACTCACCTTTAGTTCTTCGATGTCTTCATTTTTTTATTATGAAAGAGTAAGAAACGGGCATGCAGGCCACCTGATGTTAAGCGGTCACTTCAGCCCATGGACAATCACGTCAAATTTCAAATAGAATAGAAGTTCTATTTAAGGATGGATGCGTTCCTACTCTTTAGGACTTAGATGGTCGCCTCCAATAATGTGTATCCGGCAACCACACCTCCCCAACCGAAACACAACACATGAAGAATATGTTGCTTTACGGCGGATAATGAGGGTGGCGGTGGTGCCGCCACGGGAGAGCTCTAGCGGCTCTACCACCTTTAAAAATAAAATTCTAGCCTGTACCCTGTTATCGACAAAAGTTATTTTCGAATAAGTAGAATGAAAAATAAACTATATTATCATGTATCGCAAAAAATGCGACATATGTAACCTATAAGGTAATTTTCTGTGTTAAAAAAAATTCTAGCTTACTCTTTGAGAATTTTTCTTCCCATAATAGTTCCAGTCGGAGGTTAACCCACATGCAGTCGTAAATTTATTTTTAAATGAGGAGAATAGCAAATGAACATGTAGGTCACTGATGTTAAATAATCGCTGCAGCTCGTGGACATTCGAATACAACCTCAAACATGATCAGTCCTAACTAAGAACGCACAAACGAACATCTTACGTTCGTCTGCGTGCCGGTATGACTTCTGGTTACCGCACTACTTCAACCAAAACCCAAGATGTACTTTTGTGCGAATTATGAGGAAGGTGTCAGTACCTCCCCAATTAAATAATTCCACCACCAGTTAAACGTACTTTCTCGTGGTAGGTAAGTATATAACAAATAATTGGCTATTTTCACAGTTCGCGATAATACTATACGATTGTACTCACTTGTGTTGCGTTTCTAATGAATATACGTACATATAGTGTGCATGAAATGTTTAGATTAGATTATAATTATTTCTAATATACGTAAGTATCACGTGATTGTATATGTGACCTCTAAAATATTTTTATCTGAGTAGACTAGCAACCGAGCGTGTAGGCTATCTGATGTTATGTAGTTGCTTGCATGGACATCTACATATAAACTTAAACACAACTAAGGTCTTATCTAAGGATCGTTTACTGTTGTTGCCTGTGACTGTAATTATTTTAACATTTCCCTGGGACGTACAATACTGTTGTACAGTACTTGGCGTAACCCGCTTGCGGCTTGAACACACCTGTGTTGTACATACAAATCTGTATGTATAACGGGCGAACACAAGTGGTGTGTTTTCGTCAACGCTACAAGGCTGAAGGCCGGACATTTCGTGTGTGTATTCATATGTAAAAAATCCAACATTTGTGTGAATTGTCAGCGCATCCCCAGTCTAGAGAAAACAGCTCCATTTTAGTGGCGTCTCCCACAATCCTCGAAGTAGTATCTGAGCGCCGCAGACGAAGTGTCAAGGTGTTCTACCATGACTCTGGGAGACCTACAGCAATTTCTACCACGCTGTTATAAAGCGGATTGGATGGGGATGACAAGGGTCAGCTAATTGGATTGTTTTTAAACAGCCATTAGACCTTCGAAAAATACTGCTGTCTAATAATAACCGGAACCGACCGCCCGCCGAGAAACGTGCATACAATTTGGGCATTAACGATTACCGGTGCAACTTTGTCGACATTGTAGAGCGGTTACAATCTGTATGGCTATACTCACGTACTTAGCTGTCAGGGCGTAAGTCACGTGTTTAGGTATGGCAAATGTGCTTCCCATAAGTATATACATATTATTATCATGTTTTTTTTTCTTTTTTTTCATTGGTTATACCAGGTATTATAGAGTAATACGGGCATAATGCCAAGTATTACCTAAGTTACTGTTAGTGTTGAGATGCAGAAAGTTGTGAACTATCCGACACGTATCAAGAATTGCAGCTTTTTAGAATCATTATTATTATTATATGTTATTAGCGTTAACATGCAGCTTTTCCTTGAATTATAGGTTAGACGCCAGCTATAAAATGTATTGCAATACGTAAATTAAATTGTTAATTTTATGTTGCTTGAAAAACGATTACTTTAGATATAATTATTTGTGATCAATTGCTCATTTTGAATTTAATATAACGTGATTAATACATACCTCATAACGAGACCAGAGGTACAGGCACTTATTAACTGTGTACAAGTGCACAATATGTCACTTTTATGTAATAGTAAGAATAAATAATGTTCTTTTTATTTTATCTTCGTCGTTGTTCTTATTGTCCCAATGTTGACTAATAAACAATGTTTTATCATTAACCCCGCCTTATGTACCACTTTTGTATTTGGTATAATAAAGATTAAAAAAAAATCGAAACCAAAGTTGAAGGTTAAATTGTCGTAAAATAATAAAAATCGGTTGGCAACATACAGAAGTGAATAAAATAAATATTAATACTCAAATATTAACAATTAAAATGCCATATCTTTAAAATGTCTTTTACGCAACCAGAATATATAATTTTAATAACAAAAAAGTTGAAACTCAACATTGCAAATTTTTGACGTCATTACAATGGGCGGTCATAACTTCCGTGACATTATATACACATTGTATCAATTTTGTACAAGCATTGTTACATAATACATTACAAACATTAGATTAATTGTATCAAATGGTAATGCGTCTTGTACAAAATATAAATAAATAATCAAAAAATACGCTCGTTTAATTGATAATTAATGTGTAGTTTACATTTTTATGATATCTTCCTTATGTTAGATAAATATCGTGATTAAACTATCTGACTTGATATGCAATGTAAAGGTGACATTACATTGCGAATTGACATATACGTATGCGAATTCACACGTGCGAATGTTCATTAATATTTTATTGCAGAAAGTACGTACTTACCCGTCCTACTTACACACATACGACTGAAATCCTATCTGAGCTCGAAGGTAGATACGTTGCTACTCCTGAGGACTAAGATGGTCGCCTCGTTTCAAAGTGTAGCCGGCAACGGCACCTTTCCAACCAAAACACAAGCAATGCTTTACGGTGGATTACGAGGGCGACGGTGCTACTTCCCTTTTCGAACTATAGTTCTCTCACCTTAAAATTAGATTATTTATGTAGATTATAAACTATTAATAAACCTTAGAAATAAGACGTGATCGGAAGTTGAAGTGCGGTCACTTCATTGACATTTTCATATTTTATGCGTTCTTCCTATTTTCGGAGGGCATATGTACTTGAACATAACGACCAGCCTGCCTTTGTTATCATCGATTATTAACATCACGTTTGGACAGGATACGAATCCGAGCCACGCTTGCATTTTGTATACATCACAAATTATTATCAATGTCTCAAAGAGTTGTGAAGTATTAATTGATTAGGGAATGGTATACACACACTTTGGTCTCGTCTTGAAAGAGAACAACGTAGACTTCCTTTGTTGCGGCTTTGATTCGTTAGTGTGTACCGCCCATGAATATTTCTGATCGAAAAAACATACAAGTCCCAAAAGAATTCCATCACAGGCGCGTTGATGTTTTTAGGACTAAGATAATCGCTTCGTATGTGAGTGTCCCGGTAACTACACCGATCTCATTCATGATTATAACTTGTTCGTGTTAGAAATAGACGTGGTTGTGGTTCAATAGTTCCACCGGGTAAATTTACCCGGTTCAACCATACAGATTTGACCCCCTTGCAACATACTAGGTACAAACAAAAAAACAAAACTTGCATGATGTACCTATTTACAAACAAATTAAAGAGCGCTGGTTTTATAATAAAAAATGATTCGACGAATTGACAACATTTCTCCTTTTTAGAAGTTGGTTAAAAATGTTTACTTTCGATACAAATTAGATTCCGATTTGTTAGTACAACCAAGCGATGCATCTGATTTTTTAAATATGTATATCCACGGATACGGCTACGAATACGGATCATTTGTATCTAGATCCGCAAATACGAATACGGACCTCGATTTTATGTGCTACAAAGATAAATAATAATTATACCTTATAATTTGCTACGTAAGTAACTCATTATAATTGTTTTTTTTTAGTATAAGTGTGTATAATATGTTTCTTGTGATGTGAAAACTAATTTAAATACTAATTAAATGTGGGTATTTAATTGCTATCTATATTAAGAAAACAATCTACGTCAAGTAATTGTTTTAACGTAACGTAATTCACGTATTGAAATAATGAAATGAAAAAATCCATTCAAGATCGCCAAAAGTGACGGATATAGATACAAGTCTATTTTCTTTTTTGGATATCCACGGATCAAGATACGTATAATACATATCTGGTGCATCACTAGTACTTACATAAGACTACAACCAATTAATCACACATCATTCTTATGCAGTTCAAGGTCCATTTTCGAGTACGGACTGAACTGAACGGAAACACATCATTGTGCTTCTTTGTCGCAAATAGAACAAAATTAATTATTAAGGTCATTACTGTCGATAGATATTTACTGGGTATTGTGCTAAGAACAACGGTTATTGTGACAGAATGTAGACAAGTAGGTAATATGTTATTGAAAAAAACATGTCAAAGAAGCGAACGTATTTTTAATTTGTCTTATTGGACATTGCATTTTAATTTGATTTAACTGATGCATCGTTAGTGCAGTCGGCAGCATACTAACCTACGCTCTCGAAGGGAAACTGATATTCAGTCAGTTAAATGTTAAAGTGTACTTCACTACCTAGCTTCTCAAAATCAAAATCAATCAAAATATTATATTCAGAGTAGTTATTTACAGAACTTATAAACTTATACAGACTCGTAAGTTATTTCGTAAACATAGGTACTGAAGTTATGTACAAATTCAAGCAAGGTTTTTTTTTAGAAAAGATAGAAGCGGTGAGTCCAATGGATAAAATTAGGAGGATCGAATCCTAGGATTTTTGACTTTTCGAAATTGTATATGTGCATATAAGAAATTAAATATTACTTGCTTTAACATCGAAGGAAAACATCAGAGAAAACTTGCATGTCTAAGTTTTCCATTATTCAAAGATGTGTCAAGTCTTCAATCCCCATTTGGCCCATGTGGACAAAGAGCCTCTGTCCACTAAAAACCAATGTACAGATTCATTGATAGATCTTTATGCATTTTGTGTCCAATTTAATCCTTGACTTATGATTTTATTCAAAGTGTATATTTTAGAACTAACCTGTGCCTAACGATCATTATAAATTGAAACAAACAAACATACATAAGATTTTTATGTCTCAAAATAAACTTAAATAGAGATATTCTCTCTCAATCAAAAATTACAATCTAGTACGTACTATTATCTAGTACTAGTATCTTAAATTAAATATTCCTTTTCTCGTTTATTAATTCTTAGTCTACATTTTAGTCTTAATAAGAAAGTTGGTCGCACGAAACCAAAATTGGTATACTTATTACAAATATAGCAACAAGATTATAGCGTAATAAGAACACATGTGTCAACAATATACTTGTACGTCATTACATTGTAAAAATAATATACGATTGATGATAAATTAAGAAAAAATACAAACGATATTAATTGTTTTAAAGTTTATTCATACTTATTAAATACAATCATACTAATAACATTTAATTAATTGACTTTTATTTCAACTCACATAGATATACGATAAAAAAATAATTATTGTTCTGTTATACAATGTAGCACTTCTCTTTATATAGATATACATATATGTACTTACAATGTAATATCACATAATTAATTATCATATGCATTTGTTGCTTATGAACTATTCATATGTGAGAAGAGAAGCAAACGAGCATGCAGGCCGCCTGACGTTACGTGGTCAATGCAGCCTATGGACATCCACATGCAACGTCAAACAGGACCAATGTCCTATCTGAGATCATACAAAACCTACATTGGTAATCCTGATACATAATACTCAAGATGGTCTTCTCGCTTTCAAGTGTAGCCGGTAACCATACGTCTCCAACCAAAACGTTAGAGTTACTTTAGGGCGGATTATGAGTTGGTACTACCTCAGAACTGTAGTTGTATTATCCATTAGACTATTAACTACCTATTAGGTAATATAAATGAACTGTCTCTATATAATAAATTACCGCACATACTAATTTTTAAAGGTACAGACTTAGAATGTTGGACAATGCATGTACAGATATTAGCTTACTCTATATTTAGCTCAAAACAAGCAATAATACGAATAATTATTACATTGTTACAATTTTCGTATACAATAAGTGTCGACGTGAAGTTAATTATATAATATTTAGAAACGCTCTAACATATAATAGGCTTTCAAATAAAAAAACTGTTCTTGTCTGTAGTTTTATATAAGTGCTCGTTTTTTAAGCTTATAATAAGTATGATACAGATTGTTTATTTCTATGTGATTTCAAGCTGTTAAGAGAACTTGGACGGAGCTCTTAACCAACCTTATTATAGAAACGTAGGCTGTTTTATTATAACAAATAGTCATTTGTAATTGTTATAAAATGAAGCCTTTGCTGAGAAGATATCAACGATATAATGCATAAACGTTGTAAGGTTGGTACCTTACAAAGTTTATGCATTATATCGTTGTAATGGCAAATATTAAATAGAGCTGAAATATTTTTAAAACATAACAAATAAAATTTAACTCTAAAAGCATTGGACAGCAACACACTTTATCTTGAAAAAAAAAAAGAAATATTTCAAACAATTAAAGCATTTCCACGTTGATATTGAAAATAATTTATTACGACGGTTTGTTTTATTTAACGTAACGAGTATTAATCTTGTACACTCTTAATGTGTTTTCACGTTTAATCTACGGTCGGCCGTCATCTATGACCCATGAAAATTAAATGATGCGACACTCGCATGGGCGTAGTTAAGGTAATCAAACATCTTTGCCATTATAGATAGTGCTGGGAGAAATAATGTTTATTACTAGGCGGTGGCTAGTTTAGATGTCTGTCCCCTCTAAGAAAAATCCTTAGCTGTCCCATTCGTACGCGACTACCCGTACTAATGCGTACACGGAATGTAATAAGGCAATATAAAAATTTCATTCTATCTTATAATAAATTTAATTCGTTTAATTATCTTACAGGAATTATTTTTATAAAAATGTAAATTGTGACCGTTGCTTACAGACGAGTTAATTTCTCTCATAGAAGTTAATTTCATTGATTACATAATATATGCATATTTACAATTTTAGAGATAACATACATGTTCAATACATATGCCATTACATCGCATAATATACAAAGTATCATTTTTACAGCATGCATACACATAGATCGTAACATTTTGAGTTTCATAACATTTTAAACAATTCCGAACAGACAGTGAAGTAAAAAATATGACTCTTCTTTGAAGCCTTAACCTCTTCAATGTACTTCATTCTTATTTAATGTATGACTTTATTTTTGTCACTTGCAATTGTTATATAAGCTAAAATTTTATAGCAAGAATTCGTCAGAAAGAAATAAATTTAGCATATATGTATTTATTAATTTCTCGTAATTATATAATAGACAGTCATAACAGCAAGTTCAGCGCGAGACTAATTAATGAACGCGGCTTAGACTTCTTTAGTAACTACTTATATGACAAAAGACATTGAGAAAAATCATTGCATATTTAGTTTACATTTATTTAAGTCTATTTTAATATTAGCATTAACATATAAGTTATGTAATGCAAAAATGAAAATCATAATGCTACATGGCCAATCTCATCGTCAGTAACAATTTATGTGTTATCCACTATGTTTTGTACATATATCATCCAATAAACGGATATGCCTTATATTACTAACCAGCTAGTAGGTTGGTAGATAGATATATCTATGTACAATATTATTTAATCTCGACTTGTAACGTATTGCCAACAAAAATATTATTTGTCATGTAAACTAATTAACACGTGTAGCGCAACTATGTCGTACAATAGGATTATAAAATCATTACCAGACGAAGGTCAATTATCAACGACACGCTTTTCTTCGTGATATTTCCCATTCAATTCAACAGTCTCAAATTGTGAATCTTTTACCTCCTTTGCTTTATATCCATCTGGTCCCACTAAAGACAGTACAACCGGTAAAAATATTAGACCGTTAAATAATCCAAAAATAATTACGAGTAAAAATATTTTAAAGAACGATTGAAATGTATAAGCCTTTGACATACTTAAAAGTGACAATGATAGCAATGTTGAGCCACCGCCAAGTAAAACTGCAGTACCAATCGATGTCACTGTTTTGTACGCTCTTTCATTGCGAGTACCCTGGCCTATAGTTAAAAATGTATGACCAACATGAGCAGAATAATCCACGCACAAACCAATTGCCAGTTCGAGTCCTATGCAGCAAACAATATCTACAGTCATGCCCCACACTTGCATCCAACCTAACACATTGACTATTGTTAACAATACACAAATAAATATCCATAAGCACATTTGAAGATTCGTTATCAGTACCACGGTACATAACATGACGCACAGTAACGCCAGCTCGATGTTTCTTTCCACTTCAACTGCTATGATTTCATCAGTGACCCAATTTGCGAAAGCCTTTGACCATACGCTACGATAACCATCCCCAGATGTTATATTCGTCGATTTTACCAGATGTTTAGCTTGATTCATAGCTGGTATATACTCACTGGGACCAGAAAATTTTTTAAAAGTGAAAAGCAATGAGGAAGCTGTTATGTTTTTTACTGGGAAACCACAGTGTAAGGGTTCTGTAAACCTAAAATTTATTTGATATCTTCCGCCAATAGGACTGTGTAAAAATCTCGATAAATAACTATTAAATTCAAGGTCAGTAACAGAAGAGTAATTTTTTAAATCGCGACCAAAATTTTTTGCAACATATCCATGAAAAGTTTCTACCCAGGATACTAAGTCATTAACATAATTTTCATTTTTAAACGTTTGTACCATATCATATAATTGCGAAAATTCACGTTTATAATCCATTTCCCCTAAAAATAACACAGCAGGATAACCTTGAGCAGGATAATACGACTCATGAGCAGTTATAAAATCTTTATAATATGTTCCATCTGGAATAAACCATTTTGGGTCAAACCTTTGCTCTAGCAAAAGTAAAGATCGTATACTAAAACCTGTGACTATTAGTGTAATAACGATAGAAAAAAGTTTCCCAGGTGTTGTAAAAACAATTCTTTTATAGAATTTAGAAAGAGTATTTTGAAAAATTGTGTTTTTCGTAGATATAGGATACTCTTTTTGATGTTGATAGCAAAATAGAATACCATTTTTTTTCATTTGAATTCTTCTTTGGTCTAATGTAAATACTGCAACATAAAATGTAACAGAATAGCAGAAAATAAAAAACACACCTACTGCAGCATAGATACAAAATGATTTAAGTGATGGCAAAATTGTGATGGCGCCAATTAATAGGGCAACAATATCAGTGAAAGATGTAATGACTATGGACACACCGGCATGTTTAAGCATTAGGCCAATCTTATGTGACAGATTCTTGTTTGGTTCTTCTGTAGTTACAACCTTCCAGCAAGCATTCATAACAAACATATCGTCTACACCTAAACCCATTAAAAGAAATGGTAACGAAGAATGCACAGGGCCAAATGGTATGCCAATTATAGAGCACCAAGCAACCGCAGAGACATATGCCATTCCAACATTGAGCAAACCAACACTACCCAATGTTAACCTTATTTCTACCCAATTAAATCGAGATATAGCACATATAACATATACAAACATAAGTGCAATACCAATTAAAAGCTTATCTATTTCACAGAACATAGATTCTCCACTAATATCAGCAAAACTTCTACCTGCTTCAAAATAAATATTATAACTATTAGGCATTGATGACTTAAAATGCATAACTTTACTTAAAAACTCTGATTCCCACATGGACAATGGTACCGATACCCATTCCTCTGTCCCAACTAAGTTCCCAACCTCATTTAGGTCAACTTCAGACATATTTACTTGAGTATACCATGTAATTAATAGAGACTTTGCAGTAACAACATCTCCACTCTCATCTCGTAGAACACCACCAAGTAACGTAGTATAGTCAACAGGGTGCCCTATTACAGGATTATTTTTTACATCATTTATCTTTCTAACAATATCATGTTTAGTAAGATTCTTAATTAAATTTGGATTATTTTCCCACAAATCCAAAATATTGTACTGAAGACATGCCAATGGGAAGCTCTCTAATATACTACAATAAAATGTGTCATCAATCCACAACGTTGAATCAACATAGTCATTTTCGTTATTTTTATTTGATTGCGCTGAATTAACACTTGTATCATTTTCAGATCTTTTTCCACTTGAAGCAAATGATTTAACTACTGGCACTTTGTAACACAAGTCTTCCATGGAATAATTTTTGTTTTCGTATTTAATTTGAAGAGTATTTATTTCACTTGTAATATTTTTAACTATCATAAGAGTATCAGGATCTAGGATATTATTTGCTGTGATTAGAATTTTCTGAAGCCGGAAGTTGGTTCCAAAACTGTTTATGTACCAGTTAGTGTCTTGAAAAAAATCTGACTCTGGAGGCACCCATAGATTCATAGGATTCTTTTCTATGTAAAATTTGAGCAAACCCGTACAACTTAGCAGGACAAAGGCCCATGTTATTGAAATTGTTATCCATGGGTGTTTTGCAACACGCACTCCGAGATTATAAAATACACTTTCAACAAAGTGAACAAACACTGTAGATACACTTTCCCATAGCTGTTGAGGTGACCTTATTTTCTTCTTACTAGGCATAGGTAACAGTTCACTTTACCATCAATTAATCGCACTGCACTTTATAACAGTTTCAAAAAATATTAAAAATATATCTGCATCACTAATCATGCATTGGTTGCATACCAATGACATGTGGTAAGCGTACTTTTTAATCATCAATCAAAATAATATAATCACAGAGCACTTTTTAATATACTAGTATGAAAACGATTACAATTTGAAATACAAAGTAACATATTACGCGTCGTATAAACCTTCGGTGCGCTTGATAAGGCGCGAGTGCAGTGCGACCTAACGTCCGTCGCGCTAGCTGTCCTTTGTACAATTGACATTACTGACAATAAGCAAGATTAAGCTAAGCAAGACCTTTGCTTATTATGCAGTGAATCCAGCGTAGTGATTTATACATTGTTACTACTGATACGAATGATACCAGTGCTCTCGTCACGACACTCACGATCTCTTGATAAAGCTTTATATCACGAATAACTCACCGAGATCCAAGACATTGATTAAATCCAATCTCCTTTCGTACTTTGATTTTATTAAAACTGATCAATGAATCCGGTATTTATAGATATTTGAGGTTACGTAGTCACCAGAAACTCCAATTCATTTAGAACGTTAATATTCTTTGATCTTTGTCTTGCGGATCGCTGGGATTATACTTATTACTTATGTTTAAAATTTAATTTACCACATTCTTTAGGTACAAGCAAGATTTGTGTCAAATCTAAAAATAATTCTAAAATTATCAGAACATTAATTGGTTCTGCAAAGAATATTTACTAATAGTAAAAGAAATTATTATTTACTTGGCTGTTGACCTATATACAAACTTTAAAGAGTAAAGTAATATATGTAACGAAAAATTTAGGTAACAGTATTATAAATTTGAGCATAGAAGTGACAAGTTGACACGAGTCAACGACGTCAATGTCTGTCAAACTCATAATTACAAATTCCGTTTTCGATTCCATTAATTCGAAAATCATTCTTTGAATTTTAACCTCAAATTTACTCAAAAAGATCGAAGATTAGTATAAATTGAGAAGAACAAGATTATTTTGTTTGAATGTATCCTTTGTTTAGTATTTTAATAAAGCTTGATTATTATATACCTGAAAAAAAAAATAGTCAATATCGAATATGGTACTATAATTACATGGTGAGAATTACGTAAATAAAATTTAGTGCAGTAAAAAAATAAAAAGGTTATACTTAATCGCTTGAACGCTTTAAAATAGTTACAAAATTAAGAAAAATACATTCAGGAAAATCAAATAACAGTATGATGCGATGATAAGATTAACAACTTTCATCAATAGATTTGGCAATAGAGACTAAGAACCCTAGGAACTTCAACAAAGATGGCTTTAAGTCAGCACAAACCTGGAATCTTAGTTATGTAAATCAAATGTGCAGTTAGCGTAAAGAGTTCTTATAAGGAACCCAAAAAAGAAAATCGAACTAGACGTAGGGTATATACATTTATATATAATTAGCATCTGTCGGTAGTTTTGCCCGTCACGGCAGTTTCGCCGTAACCAAGTCATGTAACTGGTTCGAAATATCGGCAATTAAAAATCGTTAATGGTGAAGGTACTCACCATTAACGATTAAATTTGCATACAAAATTGCACATTTTGTTTAAACACATATTTAACGGACTCTGATTATTATTTTTTAGATTGTTTTTAGCACATAACTTACAGTTTATCGTTGCATGCTTTAAAAGTATTAAAAACTAGCGATACAAATAAATGTCGATATCTTAAAATGGGAATATTGACATGAAATTATGGAATGTTATCAATATCGTTACCTTTTGTTGATAATCGCTGTAGTGTACTTCTCTATGATGTTACTCTATAATACATTTTATTTCTGGTTAAATGCATGTAAATGAAAACATAAATGATAAATTAAGTAAGGCTGGAAAGATAGAATCCAAGACAGGAAAAACTTTTGTGGAGCAGTGAGAGTGACTTATGTGTGTCAAAATGTGAACTTACATTGTTTGGTTTAAGAAAGTAAAGTCATTAATTTTATCGTTAAAGGTAATTGTATATGTTAATGAAATTAATCTCGTCAATTTTTGTTTTTAATCATGTGGACTACGAAGACTTTTTTGACAAAAACGAAACGGGGTAATATTTTGAAGGTGAGGTTATGTTTTTGTTAACCTATTCGTTTGGCGGGCTGAAAACACTGCTGACAGGGATGAAAATAGATGAATTCAGCTTTTTTGAATACACTTTTTAAACCTGCATGTTTTTTTACTTACAGATCGTAAGAGAGCACTACTTACGCGACGATTTGTTGTGTGGATCTGCGGCTTGTAATGTGTGTCCACATAAGGATGATGAATACGTTTTGGATGCTAAACCGGAATCTATCTGTGCTTTATTTGAAAAAGGCCATTATTTAGTACTGGACTCTAATGTAATCTTACATCAAATTGATATTTTGGAAGAGGATGCATTGACCAACGTAATTATCCTGCAAACTGTGTTGGAAGAAGTGAAACACCAAAATACAGCTCTATTTCAGAGGCTACTAGAAGTGATTGGCAATAAAAAGAGAAAGTTCTACTCATTTGTTAATGAACACCATAAGTTAGTATTTTTAAGTTATAAAAATAGCAAAGGTGAGAAAACCATACTTCGACCAAGGTGGTACCACCGCCGCTCTCTAAATCCGCCGTAAAACAATTCTTGTGTTTCGGTTGGAGAGGTGCGGTTGCCGGCTACACTTTGAAGCATGGTGTCCTTAGGAGAAGCAACATATCTACAATCGAGCTCAGATAGGATTTTGGTTGTTTGTGGTTTGTATGTAGGCTGCGATTACTTAACATTAGGTGGTTTGCATGCTCGTTTTCTACTCTTCTCACATAAAAAAATAGCAAAAGGTCTTGAAGGCCCTAAAATCCTTAGTAGTTCATCTCTGGTCTGGTCTGGATGTCTATGGACTAAGACTACTTAATATCAGGTGGTTTGCATGCTTGTTTGCTACTTTTGTAACATAAAAAAAGGCTATGAATGTAGAAAATGAAAATTTTATTTTTGCAGAGATACCTATGTGGAGAGGAATCCAGGAGAGAAAGTGAATGATAGAAATGATAGAGCAATACGGAAGGCAGCATCTTGGTACTCCAACCACTTGTCTATTAATTCTGTTGTTGGTGATTTCCCAAATATTGTATTGCTTACTGATGATGAAAAAAATAGAAAACTCGCTCAAGAAGAGGGGATAGTATGTTGTTCTGGTGATTATTTATTTTTATATTTGTTTTTGATGCTTTCTTAAAGATATTAAAATTTGGGAAAGGGTATTAAAGTTCATTGATCTCACTTTTTATGACATGTATGTATACATATATCTAACTGATAATATTAAAGAATTTCAAACACACAATGAGAGGCATTTAATATGAAGGTGTTGATAAAGAACACAATATCTTTGTTTCTTCATTACTTAACAGCTTATGATCTTGATGCCCCCTAATACTGCCACCCTGGGCGGTTCTTATATTTGGCACTGTCCTAGATTCAGATAGAAATATTATAAAAATTACTAATTGAGTATTTTGGCTTTTACTTTCGTATTTTCAGTTAAGGATTACATAGAAAATGTCATTGGTTTTCCTGGTTTATTGGATAAGCTGTCAAAGAATGTAATACCTGAGATTTGCTCAAAAGATGCATTGTATCCAGCACATTTAACACCTACTCAAATACAAGCTGGTATCAGAAATGGAAACTTGCATCAAGGCACCTTTCACGCATCGAGAGACAATTTTCTAGAAGGTACAGCAATTGTCAATGGATATGCAAAACCTGTAAGTTATTCATAAATAATAGCATATATAAAAAAAATATAGACAAAATTAAAAAAAGACTGATAAACATGAATCTTCCCACATTTAATTGATATTTTTGGTGATAGAACCGTCAGTTCATATTTTTTTCAGAGAATTGGAGTTGCTATTCAGTATTGAATTGTAGGTAGCATTCTTGTCATTAAGCCGTAAGGGCACAGATTTCTTGTATATCCTATAGTGATGTTAAACTTTTGTAACTCAATATCTGTTTCAATATATTTTTTTAGATTTTACTCCAAGGTCACGCTGGAATTAACAGAGCGGTTGATGGTGACAGTGTTGCCATAGAGATTTTCCCTGAGGACGAATGGAGGAAACCAAGTGACATTGTCCTAGAAGACAAAGCTGAGGACCCTGGAGACCAGTTGGAAGAAGAAGCCATTCTACTTGGTACTGTCAAGAAAGGCAATGGTGCAAAGCTTGGCAGTGATGAAATTACACCCACAGGAAAAGTGGTTGGGATAATCAGGAGGAAATGGCGACAGTATTGTGGGATTTTAAAACCTAGCAAGTTAGCAGGTACTTGTTTAAGTATTCATATTCTATACTTTACTATTCATATAATATATTTTAATATTTACTACTATATATGTATATGTGCATACATACATATTGTTATTTATATAAGGACCTTTCTTATGCCTTTACTTTGTAACTTACTATTGTCTCATTAGCTTGTTGTCAATTATTAAACTATGTTTGCTGCAAATTTTTTTAGTGTTTGTCATGTGTGAGTGTTCCTGATGATCATGTCTGGTTTCTTATGCAAATTGATTGCAAAACACAAAAAGATTGATAAAAGTCGTAGCCATGCTCTATAGCAAGACTATTTATATAAACATTTAAAGGTGGTAGAGCCGTTAGAGCTCGCCTGGGGCAGCACCACCACCACCCCCATAACCCGCCGTAAAGCAACATGTACTTCATGGATTGTGTTTCGGTTGGG
>DWON01003186.1:0-18575 GCA_018251015.1 Phocides pigmalion okeechobee
GCCCCGGGCGAGCTCTAACGGCTCTACTACTTTTATATAATACGGCTACGGGGGCTTATATCACGCCGCTTTTATTATAACAGAGTAATATTAAGAGCTACTTTTAAAGTACTAATTCATAAAAAGTAGTTGAAAGGCACCAAGTTAGAACTTATCGGGAATTAATAGTCAACCTGGTACCTCCGGCCAAACCGTGTCAACATGTCAAAACTTATCGAAAAAATTTCTTCTTCCTAATTTAATCCTTAAGAGTAACCTTACTCTTCCCTAAAGTAATCCTTAGGTAAGGTTACTCCTCTCTTAGGTAAGGTTCCTAAGATAATCGTCATTTGAATTTACATACTTTAGAGCCTCCTACAAAAATGATCTATCCAATTCAATAAGGTTTTTTCATCTGCCAGCAAGTTCCAGA
Organism: Phocides pigmalion okeechobee; assembly: GCA_018251015.1. Lineage (NCBI taxonomy): Eukaryota > Metazoa > Arthropoda > Insecta > Lepidoptera > Hesperiidae > Phocides > Phocides pigmalion. The sequence goes on from DWON01003186.1 coordinate 413, forward strand.
ATATGTTAAAACAAATGAAAATCGTTGTCATTATCTTAAAAATAAAGTATAAATGTAAATTTTACATTGTAAATAATGAAAACTATAAATAATGGAACTCGATACCACTTATATTAGTAACTCAAAAGAACAGAAAATACAATTTCCATTTTGTTGTAGCAAATTAGAAATTATTTATGGCATTCTTTTGTTATTGTTTACGAAATATTTACACAACTAATTTGCAACAAATTAATAGCTTTCAGCGTTTATTCTAGGGTTGCTACTAAGTATTTTCGGATCTAAATATAAATCTACCCGTATTTTTTTAACGTGGAAGAGTAGCAAACGAGCATGCAAACCACCTGATGTGAAATAGTCGCAGCCCATAGTCATCCACATACAACTACAAACAGGACCAAAATCCTATCTGAGCTCGAACGTAGATGCGTTGCTACTACTGAGGACTAAGATGGTTGCCTCGCTTTAAAGTGTCGCCGGCAACCGCACCTCTCCAACCGAAACAAAAGAAATGCTTTACAGCGGATTATGAGGGCGGCGGTGGTACCTTCCTGGTCGAACTATAGTTCTCCCACCTTTAAAATACTGTATACTTTACAATATTGATATAAGTATCTAATAAAACTCTTTATGATAAAAGTGCAATCAAAACAATCTAAAGTGAGAATTGTATGAGATATGAACTAGTCCTCTTGTCACCAGCATCGTCAAACATAAAAATGAGGAGTATTTTTTAAATTATTTAAGATCTAAGTTTGGTTACGGCTATTTAATAAATTATCGTGATTATTCGTGATAAATAACAGGATAACACATCCAAAGTAACCTTAAAATATCTTAAACAGTAAAAAAAGACAAATATTTTTCAAATGGTCAAAAAACTAGGCATGAAAAATCCTTTTTTTTCAATATCATAAATAATTCGATAACGAGCTAACCGCCCGTCTTCTCAGTAATGTATTTTTGACATTACATTACAAATCTTTGAAATTATCTGCTTTGCTCGGATATAATATCTACGTATTATACCTAAACCTTCTTCTTGTAACACTTCGTATATTAACAAAAATCGCATTAAAACTCGTTGCGTAGTTAAAAGACTTAAGCGTACAGACGTCGAGAGGTGATTTTGTTTTATACTATGTCGAAATACGATGGAATTCCTACGTTCATGAATCTATTGTAAGTAGTCTTATAGATTATAGATAGTCTTAGCAGGTCTAAAAGGGATAAAATAATTTTAAAGAATACCAAATTTAAAAGAAGGTAAAAAGCCTTAACAGCTCTAAAAGGGATAAAGTATTTAAAATAGCAATTTTAAAACTGATAAGCAAAATAACGTGAACGAATATCCGAAATGATCCGAAAGCGTGTTCGATATGGTTGCTTACAAGATTTTAAAGAATAGCAATTTTAAGACGGATAAGCAAAATAACGTAAAAAATATTCGAAATGATCCGAAAGCGTCGATTAGCTCGCATGAAAGGATCGCCATAACATCACTAATTTAGACATGCTCTCCGCTGCAACTGTAAACAGTTTCCCGGTATTTTAAATTGATATGTTACAGATTTGTATTTATTTGCTCCCAAACAATATTAGCTGCAGAGAAATGTTAAGTTCGCTCATTCAGGATTAAGTTTAGATTATGAAAGGATTTTGTTTTGAATGAACAATGTTTTAGAATAAATTCGTCGGTACATTGTAATTCACAATTGTTAGTTTAGTGATTTGGATTTTATTTAAACAGTGATTACGTCTTGTGCCGCTTGGCTTTGAAAACTTTGATCCGTGGGGTTCTAGTGCCAACATTTTTTCAAACAATTAGTGCCATGTTTAATCGACGTCGCCGGTGACAAGCGTGCCGGGTCTTATCTGGCCCAGAGAATTGCAACTGCTATTGAGCGTAGGAATGCAGGTAGTGTTCTTGGCACCATGCCGCATGAGCACGGGCTCCCTTTAGATTGGTTTAGGTTATAATTACGCTTTTATTATAATTAGTTTTAAGATTTTTTTTCACTTATGTAAGTAAAATGTAAATAAATTTTAACCGTACATAACACAAACACAATTAATGTATTCATATTTAAAATATTGTTAAGGACGTTTAAACTTTGTCAGTAGCGTGCGTCTTAAACGTACCCACGTTTCCGAAGCGCAGAATAGCAAACGAACGTGCAAATCAAGTAATATAAAATAATAAGTAAAATCCATGAAACTACATCCAATCAAGCTATGTTTATTTTAATAAATTAAGTTACTATTAAACGGGCTATTATTATAATATATTATTAACGTTAATTAAATCAATACGTTTTAGTAGTTTGTATATAATTAGTTTCAAGATTTTCATCATTGTAAATATAGTAACAGAAGTTTTAAGTTTTAAGAAGTTTTAACATTAATAACAATAATGAATTTCTTGATACATTTTTTTCCAAGTCAAATTTATCGGCCAAAAAATAATTTATTTGTGATGTGGAACTGTGTCACAACCCTTTACAGTCTGTAACGAGACTGCAAAATGTATGATGTATGATAACTATATGGACAGGACCATTCACTCCATACATAATCACCCTGCAGTCTCCAGTCTCCATAATGTACAGACGTGTCTGTTCGTCTGTTTCATCGCTCGGAACGCGGAAACGAAAGTCGATCGGCGAATGGTTTACGAGCCTTTGTCTATTCCAACTAGGGATGTCTTGAATCGATTTTACAGACGATTGGACCTTTGTAGAACATTTTTTTAGAAGATTTTTATATCGATTTACTTGAATTTATCTTGATCTTTACTTAAATCGAATCGTATTGCAAAAAGATATAAGAATCGACTCATCTATTCAACAAAATATTTTTTGGCATATGCAATATTCAATTTAGAAATTATTATTTATGATTAATACTGTTTGGTTTATTTTTTAACCATTTTGATAAGCTATTAAATCGTTTCTTTTAAATGGAATGGAATCTAAATGGAAATAACTTTGTCAATCGTACTAGATACTACTGCAGCGGTTATTAAAACTGTTTTCTGAAGTTAGACAGTTAGAATTTGTAGAAAAGAGTACCTATAAAAATATGAACTTTAATTATGATGGGCCTCAACATATACGATTTAGATAGATTTTTTTATGAAATAGATGAAGGAAATGAAAATCCAGAATATTCGATACTAAACGGTCACTTCCACAGATAGGCTGATTTATAAATAAACCATTAAGTAAATCGATTCAACAAGTCACTTTCAACTGCAATTCAAAATATCGATTCTATTAAAAACCAGGCTGTCCTAATTCAGCCGAAGCCGATTAGTTTTGGCGTGTCTAAGTTAAAACGAAACCGTCCACGCTGAAGATAAATAGTACTTAAAGAGGATCGCCTGATGGTGGACCAGTGAAGGAATCGATTCAACGAGTTACAATCAACTTCTATTCTAAATATCGATTCGTATAAAGACCGAGCAGCTCTGATTCAGCCGAAGCAGATTGATTCTGGTGTGTGTAAGTTGCAACGAAACTGGCCATGCTAGAAATAAATAGACTCAGAGAAGGGTCGGGTGATGATAAACCATTGAGTTAATCGATTCAAGTAGTATAATCAACTGCTATTCATAATATCGATTCGTTTACGATATAATTATTCGCATATGATCTCAGGCAGCCCTAACTCTGCCGAAGCCGATCGGCTCTCGCGCGACAACATCTATTTGGAGACAAATAGAACTTAAGAAGGGTTCGTCTAATGGTGAACCAAGGAACTAATCGATTCAACAATTCACAATCGATTCGTGTACGATATAATTATTCCTATATGATCTGGCAGCACTTACTAAGCCGAATTAAAGTTCTGGCGTGTGTAAGTTACACGGAAACTGTTCACTTGGAAAAAAATAGAGCTTAAAAGTGTCCCCATGATGAACCAATGAGGGAATCGATCAACTGCGATGCAAAATATCGATTTGTATACGATATAATTATTCGTACATATTCCTGGATAACTCTAACTCAGCCGAAGTAAAGTTCTGGCGTGTGTAAGTTACAAGGAAACTGTCCACTTAGAGATAAACCCGCTAAATGATCGTAAGCGTGTGGTTAACGTTGATTGTTTCAAGCGAATGTCGGCTGTGTCCGTATTGTATCGCCGGCTGTCTCGTTTATAATTAATTTTATTGTTAATACAAGGCGCGAAGATTCTAAGTTGAGACGTGACACACAAATTTATATGTGTAGAATGGTAAGGTGACTGACAGACAAAGAGACATGCACAGCTGAAAGGACTGAATCAAAAATTCTGAAAATTTGTAGGTTTTTGATATAATTTAAAATTACTATGAAAGAAATTTTGGAAATTCCGTCCGTGAGGGCGTAAAACAAGATATAAAATTTATGTTCCACCGATTGGCGTAAAACAAAATATAACATTTTGTATGATTTCAAATTTCATTTATTGATTTTCTTTAAATAACAGAAAGAAAGGTGAGAAAACTATAGTTCGAACGAGGAGGTACCACCGCCGCGCTCATAATGCATCGTTAACAATTACTTGTGTGTGGGTTGGAGAGGTGTGATTGCCGACTATATTTTGAAGCGAGGCGATCATCTTAGTCCTCAGGAGTAGCAACGTATCAACGTTCGAGTTCAGATGGGATTTCGGTCGTGTTTGTGCTCGTACATGGATGTCTATGGACAACGACTACTTAACATCAGGTGGTTTGCATGCTCGTTTGCTACTATTATCACGTATAAAATAGGTTTATGTTAAATTGGCTGGCTGCTAAAGTTAGCGTGGAATATATTATTGGCTTTAACATGATTTATGATAAAAAATTGATTAAACACACCTAAAACGTTTATAATTCACGTGCGTCGCAATCTCCCACCTATACCATCTATCCTATCAAATCTAGCTTTAAATTTAACTAACGAACCCACTCCTAGCAAATGTTGATACTTTAACAGCCCGAACTTAAAATTGATCAAAGTCAATAAAACGTATCAAAGACCAGTAAAGAATCGAGACACTGGTAATAGTTCCATAGAATTTACTACGAGCTAACAAAGGATAAACAGACAGACAAATATTTACACGGCGAGTCTTAGAGCTGTTTATATCGCGTCGTAAATGCTTCATCCATTGTTTTGAGTATTTTCGACTCAAACACCACTGTTTTGCTCTGCTAAAGAGGAAAAAATTAAACATTTTACAGATCTAGCGGGACACTTGACAGATGTCATATATATTTTTTTAATATGCATGAAATACGGAATGTTTTTTTTAAACAAATAATTTTGGTGTAACAAAAAAAAATGTGAAACATCGATTATTTTACATAAAATTGTTTATTTAAACCAAATAAACATGACATACAAATGTGTATTTATTAAAAAATATGAAGATTTGATTAATTATTAAAAAGTGTTTTCATTTAATACAGAATCAAAATAAAAAAATACCTGTGACCTCTGTAATAACATACAAAAAAAAAGCGCGGCGACGCGTCACTCGTCGATAATTCCATCAAAAACACAACTTGTAAACGTTTTTGAAGAACTTCTTTGCGCGCATGAAGATATTTTTTTATTAGGATATGTATAAAACAAGCTTACAATCCATCTGATGCTAAATGATATTTGCAGCCCGTGAATATCAATGGGGCAGAAAGGTCCTCGAGTGGCGACCATGTCTAGGCAAGAGGAGCACAGGGCGTCCCCCAACTAGGTGGACCGACGACTTGATAAGGATAGCGGGTACCCCTGGATGCAGGCATAGAACCGGTTAGAGTAACGGCTCCTGGGAGAGGCTTATTTCCAGCAGTGGACGCGTAAAGGCTGATGGATGAATGACTGGATTGTAATACCGACTTCTGTGCAAACAAAACCGCGGGCAAATGTTACTGTAACTATAAAATAACTAAGGCTAAGATTACCAAGACTCACATGTTAGCCGTGTCCTAAATGTGTAGAGCTCTTCTCGTGTGTCGTAGAGAGCACTAGGAATCGAGAGTTCTTCGAGGCGAATATGCAAAAATGTCGCTGCCGCTTTTTTTTTAAACAAATCATCCAAATATTCCAAAAATATCCAACCATTTACGTTGGCAACACCGAGTGAAGATGCTTTTGTGTCGTCAACTTTAAAGATATAATTGGAAAGATAGAAGATGGTTGTTTTTATGACGACGTTTTTTTATTATTCGATTTGTTTTTTGAGCATTGCAGTCTAAAGTTTTAATGTGTTCGTTATTATTAAAATTAAATTACTAATACAGCTGTGGTTAGTCTATTTTTACACTTATTATCGTAGAAAAAAGCAAAGTGAACCTAATTAGCATATCGATATCGCATCCAACAAATACGATTTAGATTATAAATCTATGATCTATGAAATATCAGAAAAAATGAGAATCCAGTTTATTCAATACTAAGCGGTCACTTCCATTGATTGAAGAGATTCTTAATCTATTTCTGAATCCTAAGAAAGTCACCTGATACATAATTGTGAATACTTACTAACGTAGTTCACATAGTGAGGTATACCGACTATAAGCCGTGCATTCGAAATATCGGCAATCAAAAATAAAAAATCGTTAATCGTAAGTACCCGGAACATAGTAAAATTTATAAATTCCGCAATAATATTAATATAAAGTCATATATTGCGATCAAAACTTATTAACATTTAGTTCACTTAGATTACTCTGTTACTCAAAATCAGAGACAATTTACATCTCTAAACACAAACCGATAATTTTGACATATTAATGCAAGCAGAATCCTCGTCCTAAATAAACTATTAGAAAAAATCAAGTCCACAGATTAAATAACCGTCGGTAGTGCAAACGAAATAAAGTGCTTTATCGATTAATTTCCACTGTTAAGTTTTTCGTTTTTGTAAAGCTTAGGTACATTTTATGAATCGCCAGTCACGTACGTATAAAAAATGTTTTGTTGCCTGTACGTCTGTCGTAAATCGTTCTCATTGAGCCGGCGGCGAGAAGGAATCTAAAAAAATCAGTTGACATTCCAACGACTACCTGTATCGCCAACCGTACAATAATTTTTACCTCTCATTTACGATTTTACGACGGAATAAAGACCTGAATAAATCCATAGGCAGGTATTAAAGAATCTGGGCGTTTTTTTTGTAAATTGGACGAGAAACTTAATAGTTAAATTCAAAAGTTATTCAATTGTCGTTCGATATAGATGTTTTAAATTGTTAGTTTTTCAAATAGGAAATGACTGGATGCATGTATGAAACAAAAAAATGTAAATAAATATAAACTCTATTACCTGTGCGAAGCTGGGCCGGGTCGCTCGTATTGAATAAACGAAATAAAACTAATACCATCGCGGAAATGATACATTTTACTATATAACGGGGACTCACGATTAACGCGTTAATTGAAGATATTTTGAACCATTTGCACGGCTAGTGATCACGGCAGTTTATCAGAGTTATGAGTTGTGAGCCACGCCGGCTAGCCGATCTCTCTGTCTATTGATGAAAACCAATCTCAAATCCATTCCGTAGTATATAGAAAATAAATTTACTGTATTTAAAATAATAATTATTAAAACCTATAGAATATCCTTTAGACATTTTGGTTTATGTGAGAAGCACACGAGCACGCAAGCCACCTGTTTAAGTAGTCGCAGCCCATAGACATCCACGTGCAACTACAAACACGACTGAAATGCTCTCTGTGCTCAAACGTAGATACGTTGCTACTCCTGAGGACTAAGATGGTCGCCTCGCTTCAATGTGTAGCCGGAAACCGCACCTCTCCAACCGAAACAAGTAATGCTTTTCGATAGATTATGACGGCGGCGGTCGTGCCCACCTTCATAAAATTATTTAGGAGCACTTGATATTATGATAAATGTCTGATATCATCACATAGCACGAAGTAAACTTAAGATCATAATACTAATTCTAATCTAAAACTGCAGCCAGAGAAATCAATTCTCATTCGGCCGGCGCAGGAGCATTTTATAGCGGCGATAAATTCATTCTATTAACTGCTACGGATGAGACCATGCTGTAAATTTTCAAATTATTACGCCGCTCTAAGCACCCCTTTATGTTGTGCTTGAAATCCAGCGAGAGCGACCTTTTGAATTTAGTTTCACTTGTAGACAAACTTGTAGCATAAACATGGTCGCTACACGACAAAACAATGAAATCTTTGTTTTTAAGATTATTTAATAAAACATTAGTTGATAAACAATAAGTTTCTCAACTAATGCGTTAATACATATATAATGAATTGAAAACAAGGATGTATTAAAGAAATAATTTATGTTAACACTGACTGCGGCGCGTATATATATGATCGGGTCAGTATTCCGTGAGGCGGCCGTAAACTGGAGCTTATTTGAATAGACTGAAGATACGCCCATAAATTACTGAAATATTATATTTTTAGCATCTGTGTATCACCTACGAATCCACAGACGTAATGTCCGCCCCCAGTCTTGTAGCGCCGACGTAAAAACAGCACCTTTGTTCGCTTGTAATCCATACAATTTTATGCGTACAACACAGGTGTGTAGGAGCAATAAGCGCGTCGCGCCCAAAATTACACAGCAGTATTGGAGCCGCAAGGAAAGTGTTAAAAAGTGACAAATAAGACTACAATCGTCGCCTCACTTAGAAGTGTGGCTGGTAACCGGATCTCTAATGGAAAGACAAAAGTTGTTTCACGGCGGATTATGAGGACGGCTTTGGTACCTCATCGGTACCAAACAACTCTAACACTTATTATAGTTACACTTTTCCTAAAGTTAATCTAATTTAATAAAAAATTCGTTTGTAGTTATCTCTCGGTAAATACCTATTAGAATACGTAACACATAGAATTATTCGCTTTAAAACGAGGCGATAGAAACGAAGATAGTTACGTTAACATAACCCGACCACTACTCGATATACATAGTTTTAAAAACCGTTATGGATATTGTAAAACCGCTACGGTTTCGTTTCAACAAAAAACTACTTCTTACTATAGTTTCCTACCTTTAACATAGTTTTAGAAGCCGTTACTGATATTTTAAAACCGTTTTGTTTCAACAAAAACCAGCTACTCCATAGCTATTCGCTTCGTCTATTCTGTAAAACACGACTGTATAAAGCATCGCCTCATGTGTTATTTTATTGCATGGATGCCCTGGCAGGGATTAATTCTGACTTTCTGACCTTTTCTGTGACATTTCATAGTTTTACGCAGCGTAATGCTGCTTGTATTGAGAAACTTGTAGAATTTATTACTTCCATATAATGGACACATTAATCATTGATTATCTTTTATATCAATCTCTAATTTCCTGGTCTTTAACATGAATAAATTGCTATAAAATGTTATGGGTAAGTCTTAAGTGATGTAACATTTGCAGAACTATTACAAAACTGGCGGATCTTCGCACAGAGCAAACCTTTGGTGATCAACTGTTATATTTGTTTGTTTGTTTTTTCTATTTTTTTGTACTTTTTGTAATCAATAACAAATCAAATCAAATCAAAAGTAAAGTACACGATAACAGTAAAAAGCTTCATTCGTTCAAAAGCTGCGTGACAATTGACTGACAGTACTGAATAGTCTCTCGTCATTAAGACGCGCTTCGAATTAATTAGCGCTGTAATTAATGGTAATCCGTTGCCACTCACATTACACGCTGCTCATCATTACTGTCGGCAGCTCATGAGCCAATGAATCATTCTTGCAATTATAATTTAATATTAAGCGTGTAAAAAACAAACGTTAACTATTGTGTGAGCTTCTTGTTAACACTTTGATTGCGAGGCTCGTATTTTATTCGATTCGATTCGATTGGGTCAGCCTTGCGGCGTACGGCACTAAACTGGAACTTATTTCTCTAGGCTAAATATACGCTGACAGCTGAAATATTGTATTTTTAGCATCTGTGTATCATCTATGAATACACGGACGCAATGTCCGCCACCAGTCTTGTAGCGCTAACGTAAACACAGGATTTTTATTTGCCCGTAAGCCATACAGATTTTTACGTGCAACACGGGCGTGTACAAGTCACAACCGCGTTGCGCTACGCAATAGCAGCGCGCGCACAGCAATATTGTACGCAGCAAGGAATGTGTTAGCTTCTTGCGGCCGGTAATAAGATTACGGCTTATGGCTTGCTACTACACTTTTTACTTGACTAATTGTGTCCGTGTCCGTGTCTTTGTTCGCGTTCTAAAATAAAAGTTGTGTTAGTTACTCCTAATCGGTAGCTATCTGTCAACGAAAATCACGTAAAACCAATACAGCAACCCAGCAATGCATTTTTTGTTTTTTTTTAATGTATCCCTAAAACTTTATATAAAAAATAGCCTAAGTTACTCCTCATAACATGAACTATCAGCCAGTGGAAGTCGCATCGAACTTCATATGTGCCTGATTGAGCGTCATGTCAAATGTCAAAAAAATTGTAAGTACTTGAGACATAGTAAAATGGAGAAAAAATTACTTGCTTAGCGGCGGATTATGAGGGTGACAGAGGTACCTACACCGTCGAACTATAGTTCACCTGACAAATACTGGTTTAGATAGATATCCACGAACGGCAAGCACTCAACAATTATACGAACATCGTGTTTCATGCAAAAAATACAACCGACCCAAAACATGTGAAGTAAACGTATATTTAACAAATAGTAATTTTTACATATGGGACAACTATAGTTCGACCGGGGAGGTACCACCGCCGCCTTCGTAATCCGCCGTAAAGCATTGCTTGTGTTTCGGTTGGAGAGGTGCAGTTGCCGGCTACACTATGAATCCAGGCGACCATCTTAGTTCTCAGGAATAGCAACGTACCTACATTGGAGCTCAGGATTTCAGTCGTGTTTGTGGTTGTGGCGACTTGCCGCTACTCGACAAGAGATGGACTGCGACTACTTAACATCAAGTGGTTTGCATGCTCGTTTGCTACTCTTCTCACATAAAAAACCTATAGTTCTATCACCTAACAAGTTAAGGTTTAGTAACAGATATCCACGAACGGCAAGCACTCAATAATTATACGGACATCGTGTTCCATGCAAAAAATACAAGCTATCCAAAACATGTGAAGTAAGTGAGTAAGCGTATTTTTAACAAATCTCCCGGATCCCGAATTCGCCCGGGATCACAAAAAAGTGCTAATGCTTCCGTTTGATCTCCAGGCGGTCTCTGGAGGATATTAAGCTGTTTACACAGATGCGATTCCGCATAGCGATTAAACTTTCAGGGCTCATGAGAACATTTAGAGCTATAGAAACTATATTTTAAAAAATGCTCTTCATAAATCGCCTGTTAGATGCGTGGTCGTTTTTTTCTTACGACTCTCAAATTTTATGTTATGGTTTAACGTTTATTTATGAATAACATATTATATGTTTCTAAAGGTGGTATATATATATGATATATATGGTATATATATCATATTATATGTTTCCTTTAGAGCTCGCCCGGGGAAGTCCCACCGCCACACTCATAACCCGCCGTAAAGCAACATGTTCTTCATGTATTGTGTTTCGGTTGGGGAGGTGTGGTTGCCGGATACACATTATTGGAGGCGACCATCTTAGTCCTCAAGAGTAGGAACGCATCTTCTGTTCTATTTGAGATTGGACGTGGTTGTCCATGGGCTGCAGTGACCACTTAACATCAGGTAGCTTGCTTGCTCGTTTCTTACTCTTTCATAATAAAAAAAAATGTTACAGAGAATTTAACGTTTTAACGACGATCATAAATAATTTGTAAATTAGTAGTAGTTACTTATTATACATACAAATGTTATTTAGGAAGTTTATTTAAATTTATTAAAAATATACATACATATGAGTCGGACTTTTGATATTGGGAATATATAGAACACGCTGTCCTACTATAAGCTATGTTTTATAATTATTAAACTAATTACTATTGAACATCAAAATTAGTAGACGCCCTAATGTTACGAATTTACAGCTTTCCTTCCAAACTGGAAGCTAAGATTTAAATTAATTTCACTAAAAAATGAAAAAGTGTCTGCGTTTTAAATAAAAAGGAATTATCACATACTTTGTCAGAAAAACAAAAAACCCTGCCGTCAGAATAATGTATGAAAATATATAAAATTAGCATCAAAATTTGGGGTCTCCCAAGGAGCAGTATTAGGACCGGTACTTCAAGCCATTGGAACGACATCCGCCACACGCTGGCCGGTACAGATATTAAAGATTCAGAGCGTGTCAGATCGAATTACAGATTTTTTGCGCTCGTTAACGGCCAATTAGCTCTGTTAACAACAACAGGTGGTCTTGTCGCTTGGTCGCTAGCTGGTTGTCATCTGTTGGGACTTTCGCTGTCTGTCCAGTTGACTTTGATTGCCATGTCTGATATTTTTGTTGAACCAGTGAAGCTGAATGAAGTTTTACTTGACCATTAATGTAATAATGTTATTTGACTATTTGAATCACAAAGAAAAAAATAAGAATTATTTTTTTCTAGCCTGTACTCAAATATTAACTTAATGTTATTTTTCTGTTTTTAAAACTAGTTTATTAAGCAGCATAACAATAATTAAACATCACACAGAAGAAATTCAATGTTACGTTAATAATTTTTAAATTTAACAATACTGAAATCGTCACAAAGTTGCTAAAAAGCAACATTTCATAGAATTGATAAACTTCATGCATTTTTCAAGTTAGTTAAATAAAGTCATAAAATTTTGAAACAGTAAAAGGTCTTAAAGGTTTTTTAGGAATAAAGATACGGCGAATAAAGGTACGATGAAGTTTGGCAATAGAATAAATTATTTGACATAATTTTAGTTTATATTTTCTTATATCTCAATAACATATCTGTGTACCCATAGCTTCGAAGGACATGATAAATAAACTTCACGCGAACAGACCGAACAAAAGTAAGAACAAATTGAAATATGAATACATACAACTGATGATACAATCAGCACCGAGCAATATTTATAGCGACACCAATACAGAACTTGCGTAAATTTACACAATCTATAACGAGTGTCAGACACTTGAAACACTCGTACACTTGTAATTGGAAGGATTTATGAAACACTGTCCAATATCTTGAACTACAAATAAAAAATAGGACTTATAGTTAACGAAGTATGGCACCAAATAAATTCAACTAATATTAATAGCATAATCCCTTGGGAAAATGTTAAAAGAACAATTTATGTGGATATGGAAAGAAAAATTTATGTATGTTAAATATAATAAATAATTCTGTACAAATAATAAAATAATAACTGATCGTTGTATGCATAAATATAAGATATATGAGGTGAACTATTATTTAACGCAATACATCCCAAAACAAGATGTTCGAATTTTTGTCTGTTTGTCTGTGGTTTGTGCGCGCTAATCTCAGACAGCCTAAAGATTGTAGCACGGTTTTCATGTATGCATTGCAGTTAATTTCACTTTTTATGTGAGAAGTGTAGCCAGCGAACCTGCAAACCACCTGATTTTAAGTAGTCGCAGCTCATAGACATCCACTTCATTCATTCATCCAAACACGATTGAAATTCTACTTGATCTCAAACGTAGATGCTTTAAAAATGATGATAGATGCACTAAAATGATCACCTCGCTTCAAAGTGTAGCCGGCAAACGCACCTCTCCAACCGAAACACAAGTAATGCTTTACGGCGGATTATTAGGCCGGCGATGGCACGAGAATTTTTAAAGGAAGAATAATAGTTCGACTCTGGTCAAACTATTATCCTGGACCTGGTCGTCTCGTGCCGTCGTCGTCTCTTGTCGTCATCGTCTAGTGTCAACACAGAATATTAACCGCTAAGATATCGCTGCTACTGAATAAATGCTTTGTAATAAGTTTAACAGATGGCAGAACATTGATACATTTGTGTAAGTAGTGTTAGTAATTGGACGGATTTATGCAAACTGTCCGATGGTTTGAACAACTGATCGGCTGGAGCCCTGCCACCTGGCAAACGGTTATAAATAATACGCCCTGGATGCTACTTCCGTCACTGGAATACTTTATCGTGATCTATTTATAAACGTTTTAAGATGGTAGACGATATGGTCATGTAAACTTATATATCTTATGTTATGTTTGAACGTTACAATGATAAATCTCATTTATTTTTATGCACACATCAAGAACGGTTTATTAACACTTGAACCAATTGTCAAGAAACATAGAAAAGAAAAGATAAGGAAAAAACCAATTAAACATTTTATATACTAAGAAAACTTACGTCACAAAAGAGTACAGAGCACCTGATGACCCATCAAACGTCAGAGAAGACTAAAGAATTATTTAGCCTGAAACAAGGCTAAAATGTATGTAGATGAATAGTCCTTGAAGAAATCATATTGCTTCATCAGTCAGTCTACCCATTGGTGCCCGAGGAACCGGGGAAGTTCATACAAGATGTACCTGATTGAACGTCGTGCTACAGAACATCAGTTCCGTTTTTCGAAATCCTGCTTTTTTCTATAAGCATAGAAAGTAAAAATCCCACATAATTCGAAATCGCACCCACAATACCGGGTACCTTTGAAAGGTTCCAACCGAGACAAAGATATGATAATTGTACTCGGTAACCACACCTACAACCGTAACGTAACAATGGCGTCAGGGTTAGTAAATTATAAGTGGCTACGATATCTCCCCGCTGGAACAGAACACATTTCTACTATACAGTAGCAATGCAGCAATACTTTCTTCTAGTGTGGTTAGGCGGTTTGGACTAGTGGTTACAGATGTCCATAGTCGATTGTAGCCACTTGGACAAATCATGGATGGGTCAGAGATCACATGGAGCAGAGTGACTGGAAGCTCTTTTGGGACACTTAAATAAAACGTCATACGTAGTTATACAGATGTCCATCGTCCATAGTACACACTTGGACAGAACGTAGATGAATCATGGATGGGTCATGGACCATATGCATCTGATGAACTGGAAGCTCCTTTGTTGTCCTTTAAAAACATCAGTTACGTCGACGAACTATTGAAATGGGATAAGCAACTAACGTTTTCGAGATGTTCCAACGAACACCTGGCCGCCATAAATTAACTAAATAAATTACTTGAATGCAATTAAATTTATGAGGCATCGAGATAGTTCCCCGCATCGGTATTGCGGTACCTAATTAAGTAATTGAGCTATTACGCGGGACTGATCATAATGTAAGCTTATGATTTAGATGCTATTTTTCGATGTCATAATTAAATATTGTATTATGAAGTGACAATATTTGACATTAAAATATCAACACTATAAAATAATGTTATTTATATAAAAGGTAAGGTAGAAGGTGGGAGAACTATAGTTCGACCGGGGAGGTACCGCCGCCACTCTCATAATCCGGCGTAAAGCATTACTTGTGTTTCGGTTGGAGAGGTACACTTTTAAGCGAGACGACCATCTTAGTCCTCAGGAGTAGCAACGTATCTACGTTCGTGTTCAGATAGGATTTCAGTCGTGTTTGTGATTATACGTGGATCTCTATAGGCAGGAGTACTTAACATCACGTGGTTTGCGTGCTCTTTTGCTACTATTCTCACATAAAAAAAATCGATGGCATATTTAAATAATGTATTGTGATGTGACAATATTATTTTGACATGTAATATATAAACTTAACAAGTAAATTATATTAATGTAATTCGTTAAATTCATACATCGAATACTTTGTTTTTTATGTTAATATGAAAATTTGTGCCAGTGGCCATAGAGAAGATAGGATTTAAAAAAAAAGTATAAAATGGGCGGCGATTGAAAAAACAACGGCTGCGCGTATAATATTTAAAAGAATAATTAAGACGATGTTCTAGTGATATGTGAAAGAAAATGAAGATGAAGGCGATCTTCTAATAATGTTTAAACTCTTGAGAAAGATAAAAGTTTTCTGTTATAGAAATCAGTTTCTATATTTACTACCAACAATTACATAAACGTGAAATTATTTTCCTTTATTTATTTCGTTGTTTCTTTAAGTCGAAAGTTATAATTTACTTCATTTTTTACTAATGTAACCAGTACTGAAGATTAAAGATTGTGTTATTTATTTTTAATAACAAAAATATAACTAAAAAATCTAAATGGGGTCCGTGCCAATGCGGCATGGTACCAAGAATGCTAGCTGTATTCCCGCGTTTAATAGCAATAGCAATTTCCCGCCCGCGCGATGATGAACCAGCCCTCTTGTTATCAGCGGCGTCGATCAAATGTAGGTCTAATAGTTTCAATAAATTAATAAATCTTTTTTGTGTTGGTTTTTTGAAATATTTTATTTATTCTTAAAACATAGAAATCGTTTGCAAACTACCATTGCTACGTAATAATATATTATATATATCTAACATCTAACTCACATCTAACATCACAATTGTTGACTTGAAGACTCATGTTCAGACATTCCAAAGAAAACTTCAAGAATATTTGATTATCTTCGTGTATTGCTTGGGCAGCGTAACGTTGTCGTAGAGAGATCCGAACTATGCGACCGCTTGAGCGAGAATGATAACTACCTGCGGGCGCTCGGACTTTTATAACAAAATTGGGTGGCGGTACATAACACCTTTATATGATCGGTAAAACATTTTAAACATTTCTAGATTTGGATAATAACTACTAATTTAACAATTAAACAATTTTCAATAATTAAAACAACATTTCCCGCAAGGCGTTTTCTTAAATATGCGGTTTCGCTCCGACATATACATATGTACATATGTCATAAGTATTGCTTAAACGTAGTCAAGTTTATGACGTACGAAGCTCGTCTCGAGATAATTACGTTATTACGGGCAACGGACGATTTAGTTGCCAGATGTAATAATATACTGTTATCAAATTTAGTAGGCGACTTTGAGGAAATATTATCCTCGGTATTACTTATAATTTTATGTACAGACAGCTATTAGTTACAATAATATTCGTATAGATAATAATCAAAAAATATAATTTTATATACATATTTAAATGTGATTATCTATTTATATACCTAGCAGACATGGATTTTTAATCCTATGTAAAAAAGCAACTCAAATGACAAACCGTGTAAACTGGTTGTTTTGGAAAAGAGTCATGTTGAACATTTATTGTTTTTAGAGTTCCGTGGTAAAATGCTGAAATGAAACCCTTATAATTTCCTCATGTCTTCAATTGCAATTATATTATTCGGAAATAAAGTTTGTTATGTGTTCTATGAAACGTAGTAATTGAAGTGTAATTAATAAAAATATTTTTTTTATGTATGACATTCCATATTATATTGCGTATTACATGTATAACATGATATTCCACATTGGAACTAAAGATTTAGGAACTAAACTAGGATTACTGTAAGTTAGGATTGGAATAAAATCCACTGCACTTAGATACTCGTATGTGGCATATCACGGGACAGATTTTTTTCTTTATTTCATTTATGTATACTTATGTATTTCATTTATGTATATGTATATAGTACGTGTGTATATGTGTGTGTGTAATAATTATGAAAATCCAAAGTATTCCGTTGTCTTAAACTACATCCGGAAGAACATGGGTTAGATGCTCTATTTTGTAACATTTCGAATATTCTCCACTATTTTATCCTACAGAACCCTTCGCTACGGGGTACCTGACACACTTGACGGCTTGTGTCGCAAACCGGTGCTCGGGAGTCGTATTACACAGCGATATGAATCTGCTACAGCTGACAAATAGTTTAGGTAACCGGTAGCCAGCCTGCACGCTCAAATAACGCCAAAAAACACCACAATATTCGCTGCAGGATTGTTTTACAAATGTAAACACGTCCATTTTACAGGTGTGTTTTGTTTTTACGTTGTGTAATGAAAAGCAGAAATAGTTAACAGTATCCATGTTATTGCCGTGGGCACGAGCCGGCTTATCGGGCCGTGCAGCTGGTTCGAAATATCGGCTATCAAATTGTTTATCGTGGGTACCCGTTACATAGTAAAATGTATGTATTCATTCCACGATGATATTTGTTTAAAACATAGAATACTCATAATAAATTGTACACTTACTCATATTATTATTATTTTTTATTTATTTATTAAGGTTTGCCAGTGTTTACTATACTATACATAATTAAGTTATCTTATTCTAATAACACTATCTAAGTATGTAACCTTTTAAGGCAAACACAG
>DWON01003187.1:0-18575 GCA_018251015.1 Phocides pigmalion okeechobee
AAAACTTCTGGTTATAAGGGGTATGGACTAGCAGCCATGGTTGAACTGTTTTGTGGTATCTCATCAGGTACATAAATCAAATATGTTTAAAAATACAAATGCCGCGCTTTTCTTCGCAGTATACATTTATAATAGATTAAGTTTTTGAGGATGCTCTCTGAGCAACCTCAAAAACTGAAGCTTTTTACTAACTAACGTGTCGTCAAATTTTGAAGGCGCTTGTTAAGCTTCGAAACTTTTTATTGCTTATTTAAAATTACTATAGAGACTAATGACACTTTCTAGATAATTCCCAAACATTGCTATATAGCAATATATATATATAGGTGTTTTCAAAATTTAAGACGGATTCAGACAGAAGAGTACGTACATATCAGTGTCAGCAAGCACATGGGATCTCGAAGCAGACTTGCGTACGGTGTACATCACTGCTGTATATCGCGCAGTGCAACGCGTTTGAGCGTGTACACACCTATGTTGTACGTACAAATCTGTATGGATTGCGGGCGAACACAAGTGCTTTGTTTACGACGGTAACATTTATTAGAACGGCCAAAAACTTATGAACAAAACAACGAATTATAAATGAAGATGGATATTTTATTGTTCTAGGCTCAAAATACGGCCACCACATCCGCTCATGGTCGCATAGCGGACAAGGTGGTCCAGCCAACTTGGGGCACTGTTTCATAGCTGTAGACCCCGAGTGCTTCGCCCCCGGTTTCGGCGACAGGCTTGCGGAAAGCATGCAACATTGGAGACAGCTGGAACCAGTATGTCGTTTTTATTTCTGATATAGTAAAGAAACATATGTATTAATAAACCTGTGTATCTCATTATAAGTGAAACTGTAATGTTTTTTATGAGAAATAAAGCTCTTTAAACCTATATAGTGTTACTAGCCAATATATAGATAATAGTTGTAGTTCAATGTGTCACGTGATGAGCAAAAATAAAATTAATATTAGCCCATAGACAACTTGTCTAAATTGACAGTTCGAAACTGGGGGGCACCACTCATGTCAAAATAATCAAAATGTTAAACTGTATGTCATTATAATATTCAATGAATGGGTGTAACTTTTGTTATTACCGTTTATATGCGGAGAAACTATGCTATCAAAATATATTCCTAATAACTTTTCATATGGTCACATTATTGAGATTGTCGTAAGAAATATATGCTACAACTTCACGAATAATTTGTGAGCAGTATTTTTTCATATTTTGCCTGAGTCTATTGCAATGAACTGTATTAGTATCTCATTTTTTATTTATTTACAGGCCGATCCCAATTTACCGGTATTAGCACCAGGGGACAAGGAAAAGAAAGCATCTCAAATAACAGACAATATAGGAACAGTCTCCTACGTGAAACAACAGATCGATTCCAGCACAGCGTTGGCTAAAAAGTTGAAAGTCAAACCTATGGACGTAGAATTACTTGATTAGTGTTTAGCTGACTTTTTACATTTTATGCATTTATCTATATGAAAAACGTAACTGTTAATTGCTATGTCGCGTACTATGATATTTTCTACAAAAAACGCTTCTGGTGTAGCATGGATGTGTAATTAGGTAAATTTTTAACAGTTTTTTAAAATTTGAAATTTAATTTTAAAACTAAAAGATATAATTGTTTGACTATAAATTTTATTACGCCATGGCTACAATACAAACTTAGTAGTCAAAGTAAACACAAATGACGTGGTAATGTCTCAATGAGAATATTATAAAAGGCGTTTTGTACATAACTAAGCTTCTACCAGTTGTAGGTGGAGACTTATTTCGTGACATAAAAAAGAGTGCAGTCATTCCTTTAGAGCTTGAGTGGCAGTTACCTGCTCGTAAATTTATGCTGCGGTGTAATATTTACTTAAGTATAAATGTCTTGCACAAATATTAATTTTGGTAAAGAATCCATTTTATGGAATATTCTTTTACATTATATTATGTACATAATCTGAAATATTTTTAAGAATCAAAGTTGATAAAACATAAATCGTTATACCGAACAGGTACTATATCGATTATTTTTTATCAAGTCAATTATAAGCTATAATAATTACGATTTTTATCCATAAAAAAAATAGCTTCACTCTAGAAAACTTATCGTTGATGTCATAGACATTGCTGTTTGGCAAAGGGCAAATCAATCGAGGAAGGACGTGGATGTATATACGCTAGTAAGTATTCATTAGTCTTAATCTTCAACCTTCAATAAGCTTAGTTGTTAACGAGTGGAAAATGGGTTGTGGCTGAATTATCCTATTATAAAATTGAATTATATGTTAACATGTTTTACCTACAAATTAATAACATTTACAATTAGTTATATGACCTCGTACCTACTATAAATAGTCCGTCCACAAATCGCAAAAAGACAGATTGAGACTTTATTTTAAATTAGACAAAAGTGTATGGAATTTGACATTAAGATGATATTAACTGTCAGTTTAATTTCTGAAATTGGAGAACTAAATGTATGTACCTAACGGAAATAATAAAAAACTTGAAACTAGAACATCTATTATTGTAAGCCCTTTTAAAATAATATTTTATCTAACAATTTATTTTATAATTTAATTTTTTAATAATAGCTACCTATAGTCTCGGGAACAGAATACTTTAGAGAAGATGACTGAGCACAAGGATTAAGAAAAACACGACATCAGAAAGGCTAGAGCATCTAATAAAGTAATAGTTATATTAAATCCTTGAGATATCATTAGATTCATGATTTTATTGATACTATGGAGGCTGCTATGAATCTAAACTTTTCCTTTTTGTTCTCAGATATCCTAATAAAGTATAAGTAGTAAAAGATCTGTATGATTAAAGCAATAAATGGCCCTCTAAAAATAAATAAATGTATGAATGCTATATTATATTTTAACCCAAAAAGATATTTAGCAGTTATGTAATGCGTCACGACGTCCCTAGGTTATTAGTGTAAATTCACTATTCCAAACAAGATCACATCTCAAAAGTTCTCTCACTAATTGTAATGCTTTATTGACGTTTAGATTATAATAATCAATTGATGTTTGTATTGTACATAATATACATTTTGATGGTTATATTATACAAAACTAACATAAAATGGATATTAAGTACAAGCTGATGATAAAGTACTATAAAACAAATAAAAAAAGTCCGAGAAAATGTTTACTAAGAATCTCCTAAATAGTAAACATTAAACATTGACATCTTTGTTTATCTGTGGTAACTATCATATTTCCTCTGTCATCTAACGAAATCTGTGGCAGTGTGGCATTTGCCTTGAATGAACGTATTTTGTCGTTTGCGACGTTTGCGTTAAAGTTCACTATTTCACAGAGTACAAAAGTACTCAAGAAATATATACCTATTACACTATTGCGAATATTTATTCTTTATTTTTAGCCTTGAAAAGATATAACAGTATATATTATAAAAACTTGCAACAAATTAAGTTTTCAAACTACTTTTGTTGCATTATTTTGATTGTTGAATAGCTTGTGTATTTAATTTACTTTTGTAAGGAGGTTATTCCTCCAATCCTTTTTCTGTCAAGTGACAGGACGAGTGTTTCATTGTTTTGACTTTTATCGCGATTTTTATATAAAAAAAGGGTTGAATTCAATAAAAGCAAGTGAGTAATTAATTCCATGACAATAATCGGTCGCGAACGGTGGCGAAGTAGCTTATCGCAGAGCTAATCAGAAAACAGTTGTGGCAGTGAGTGTTCAGTATTTATTTCAAGATAAATGTGTGTGAAAATAATCACCGTTACTTCACTTCGTGTATTCGTTGGAAGCGTGTTAAGGTTGTGATAATTCGTAAACCCTATTTCGGAATTTTTAGGTAAGTGTACATTTTGTTTTTCTGACAAAATATTCTTTTTTAAAATTTCTTTGGCATGTTTAATGTTGAATTATGTTCTAAAACAAATTCCTTATTCACAGATTTACCTACCCACTGCCCCTTCTCCTCAACCTAAAAAGAAATTGAAGATGGTCTTGTCATATTACCTTAAAAAATTCCCTTTATCATTGTCATCATAAAAAAAGATTTTACAGCCATTATTACCATTAATCTTATTATGGCCATAGTATTAGGCCAATGTCCTATATAGATTTTAATAAATGTAATAAGACATTAGTAATTTTGTGACTATGATTTATACAAGGATGATATTTTATCACACTGTTAAATAAAATATACTATCTAAAACCTAGTTATATTTTTTTAGCTTTGTGAAAAAAAATCTGATAGTCTGTTTTTTATTATTGATAAAAAGAATAAATAATGTGCAGAAACCAGACATTTTTCATATATTTCCCAAACACATTTTATTTAAAATTACAAGCTTTTAGCAATGGATGTACAAATATCTATTTAGGGAAAAGACAGATTTAATAAAATAGCTACAGTTCAATGATTAAGAATATTACTTACGGCATAAAATTTTCTACTTTTATAGCCCCAAAAGGTTTTTCCCTGCCACACCTAGACCCAAAACAGAAATTGAAATTCATCATTTGGATGTCTGCCTGCCTGGCAAATGGACATGAGAACCCAATCCCCCCATGCAGAGGGATCTGATAATAGACTACATATTTTACTTACTTACTATAATGATCATCCATGGATATGAATTGCAAAAATTTATATATAATCATAAACCTAAATCCTGTTTCCTTAATTCTTACTATGTATTTTTTGTCGAAGAAAATATGTTTTCTTTACTACCAATAAAAAACTTATAATTAACATCTGTAAATACAAGTTGCAATAAAATCATTGCTAACCATAAAGTCTGATTTATTAGCTTTGATAAGAATGTACAGGGATTTAAATAGAGTTCTGTTGGACATGATATGAAATATTATCAATAGTAAGGGAATTGACTCTAATCTATATCTTGTTCATAAGATAATCTCTTATTACTAAAAATGTTGTAGTTACAATCTTATTCGTTATTTTATTGTGAGAACCTATAAATGAAGTTTTAGTCAACATTTAGTTATGTCATTGTGGAGTCTTAGTGTATATTTATATTTTGTCACATACACATTATTGGAGACGACCATCTTAGTCCTCAAGAGTAGGAACGCATCCGTGTCCATCCTTAAATAGAACTTATGTTCTATTTAAGATTGAACGTGGTTGTCCATGGGCTGCAATGACCACTTAACCCCAGGTGGCCTGCATGCCCGTTTCTTACTCTATCCATACATACATATATATACTTAATGGGTCATACTTACTCCTATTCATCTTACTAGGTAGTACCTTTCACCTAAAGGAGATTTATAGCACTGAGTTACAGGTTGTCACTGCCTTTCTGTTCAATGTTTATAGATAAGTGTTTTGTGTGCGTCTGAAAGATAATGCCTTTTGATTAATTATTTAAAAGTTGTCTTTATTGCTCTGTTTTATATTTCGCTTTAAATTTCTTTTACTTATGATAATTAAGACAAGTAAGTGGATGTTGTAACATATTTGAAATTAGACATATACTTGTTTGTTTTGCTAAAACAACGAAAACATTTATTTTTATTTACCTTTGTAAGTCCTTTAGGGCTGGTGACTTTCAATTAATATACTTTGAAGAAAAAGTTAATAATTAATAATTACATGAAAAAATATAATAAAAGTGGCTGTAACAGATTACAATGACATATTGTTTGGTGTGATAAGTGTTCATCCCCACTCTTATTACATGAAAGAATGCTAGTCTGTTTGTTTCTACCATACGATAATCACTGAGTTAATCTATTTTAAATTTTATACATGGAGTGACTTGACTCGTGTAATATATGTATTGTATGCATATAGTGATTAGCAAGCCATCGTACAAAAGACAGTTCAATGTATATTGATTTCATTATAATGTGACATTATAACTATTTACATGATTTTAATGCTTATGGTACATCTCAATAACCATATTTTAAAGTTTTGCATTAGATATTTTAATTTATTACTTTTATAACTTCTATTATTATGACTAATTTAAGTTAAGACATTTTTTGTGATTATAGAGTATGTCCTTAGAGTATGCAAGTACAATTTTTATGAAATCCAAAGTAATATTTCATTCTCATGGCCAACTGCTTTTGAAGAATTTTAATATTTATTTTGACGTGATTAGAGATTTGTTTTTACATCACACTGCTCGCTAATGGGCGTCGTAATTCGGATTGAATATGCGCCTCACTATTGCGTACGATTTAATTAATGAAATTTGTTGAACCGACCGGGAAGATACCACAGCTGCCCCAATATACGATATAAGAAAAATATGGAACCTTACAAAGACAACATTAATTTTTCAATTTATCTCCTCATCAATGGTTAAATTAAAGGTAAACCTATTTATTGGAGATTTACATTTATAGGTAGAGTAATAATTACTTTAAAAGTAATTTAGCTATTTAAAATACCTACATGTATGTAATATAAATGTATTTTCTTTACTTTTGCCGTAAAATACTTTATATATCGTTATAACAAATAAGAATACGGTACTATAAAAAAATTGTGTATCAAATGCCCCTATCTATTGCAACATGTAATGCGCGAGCGCGCATTAGCGACCCAGTAGTGATATGCGTGGTGTGACGGACTTCCTGCTTCACACGCAATCCTGTTTGTTGCCTTTTCAATCTGATATGCCCATTTGAAATACACATGGTTTACTAAAATGGTACATAGCCATTACCCAGAACTTACGCTACGGAGACAGAGATAACCTCGTCAAATTCGCGTAAGTCGGGGTACGATTATATAATATAAATACACACACAATATTTAATAATTAGTATAGTAATAATGGTTTGGATAAACCATTATTTATAAAGTTTCATATAACTGTAGATAAGAAAGAAAGAAAGAAATCATTTAATCTGAGCATACATCACAGCAATTAATAATTTAACAAAAAACACTAACAGCAATTATAGAAATATAAAAATTAAAACACAATAATTTAATAACCATACTGCAGGATAACACAAACCCTAAATCGTGAACCGAAATTATGCTTAAAAAAGTCTAATTAAATCGGGTAACGGCTGACAAGTTTTTTGGTCCCGTTTCATCGTAGCATAGCATGCCTTGTCTGTAGGAGTAAGGCACGTGCCATGGGTAATCAAAAACAAAAAAGTATATGAATAAATGAATAATTATTTTCAAGGTAAACAAGGCAGATTCTCAGATTACCCAGTCCTTGGAGTAGGTGCATGATTGAGTTGAAATATCTGTAATTTCATAATAATTGCTTATATCGTTCCTTAAGATTATACTCGTTTGCCCGCTACAAAGACAAAAAACATATTTTTATATCAGTTTGCACGTGTATATCGTATAACATTAGTATGGTGTACTTATGTTACACGATTGAAAAAATGGATTTAGATGCAATAGAACAGGATTCAAAAGGTTTCTTATTAGGAACTAAAATATAACTAAACGTGCGTGATTCCTTCATAAAAGGAGTAGTATAAACAAACAAGACTAATCTTCGTTGTCAGTTCTTTATCATCTTTCGTGGTTTGTCGTTGTTTCAGGTAGCTGTATCGAACTTAAATACTAATCATTTACGTTTATAAAACAACACGTAAATGAATATACGTATCTTTTAAAAACAATATTCTCATGAACAATGTGAATCTAATAAAGAAAATAAATGTTTAAGTTGGTTTGTATTAAGAAATTGTATTTGAGTTATTGCTATGTAATGTATGCGACTAATTAACTGGATAGTGGCGCCATCTACATAGAGCTGTACGGTACCCTCATTTAATGGCAATTGTTTAAATTTATATTTTAAAACGTAATAGCAGGTACTGACAGATATAACAGTACATAATTATTGTCTTTTGTATTGAGTGGACAATAAACAATCGTGTATTGTACCTTGTGCAATTTAAAAACCATGAGCAAACAATTAGGGTTCTTATCTACACTTATTACAGTAAATGATATTTTAATAACCGTGACAATGTCATTACGACATACTACCTTATCTCTACATGTAATGTTTAATATATTGTAAACAAAGATAACGATGCATAATTCACTTGGTAAGAGTCCGAGTTGCTTGTTAACGGTACTTGTGAATAATGTAGTTTAAACTATAGTTCGACCAGGGCGGTACCACCACCGCCCTTATAATCCGCCGTAAAACATTACTTGTGTTTCGGATGCAGCATTTGCCGGCTACACTTTGAAGCGAGGCGACCATTTTAGTCCTCAGGAGTAGCAACATATCTACGTTCGAGCTCTGATAAGATTTCGGTCGTGTTTGTGGTTGTACGTGGATTTCTACGGACTGTGACTACTTAACATCGGGTGGTTTGCATGCTCGTTTGCTACTCTTCTCACATAAAAAAATACATAATTATGCTTCTGCTTGTGACACAAAATTAAATACAAAAATAAACGAACATTCGAATTCAACATTATTATTATGTATTTCATAATTCTCTGCAAACATATTGTGAAACATTTGAGTAAATACTCATTAAAACTATTTAATAATTAAATGTAGTATAGTATAATAAATATAACTATAATTAAGTATTCATAATGAATTGTTATATTGAAGGAATAAATACAAACATTACTCACAGGTACGCGTTAATTTACCTTTATATTATTTCATTAGTGTATTTAATTATACTGTATTGTTTGTTGGTAACATACCTAAACTTAAAGTAATATTTTATTTCGAAGTTATTCCGTTCTATTTCATGTCAGTAATAAAATAATATCATCGGAAGCTTGTTTTTGGGGCTTGGCTGTGGTATCGGCTTTTTGAACATCGCCCTCTCCATCGGGAACTATTTGGCTTTCTTATAGAGACTAAGAGAAATTATGCCTTACCTAACTTAGGTATTGCCAAATGACGACCTCCTTAGAATCTACAATTATCATTGAATGGCTAAAGGTTACCTCTAGGCCCGTACTATCTTTAACCAGACTTCTTCTGCTATGGTCGCTAAATCATCTATCAGAAGCCCCAGACGTCAGAGATCCTAGATGTTATACTAGCTAGATAGTAGTCAAGGGTATAATTTTTGATGGGATTTCTGTTAATTCGAAATTGTTTCCATGGCTGTTTTCTAATTTTAAGGGCATGAGGCTGATTCTCCCATTAATCTAAACCACCATAGAATTAAAATTTCACTTTGAACATGGTGAAGAAAATGCAAATTTATGGTCTAAACGTAAGAATACCATCGTTTGTGTAATCGATTTTCGATAAACCGGACTCCTGTTCTATTTAGAGTTTATTACATAGGTAGACAGAGCTTGTTAACAATAGACAGATTGTTAACGAACGGTCGTAAAACCGTTAATGTAATCTTAGTAGGGCATTACCGATGCATCCAATGCCGATGACGACGTTCTCGTGTATTTAATTAGCGCATGTTGGGTCCTTGAACCAGCTAATTCGTTCCATTTAACGATGCTGTACATCTCATTGTTCAGTGATGCTAGCATATTCAAATGTCTAGCGATTGATTTTGTTCGCAGAGTTGTGAATTATCAAAGGATTTTGTTTTTTGGATTCCATTTTAATGTTTCCAGATATATTGACCTTACTGTCACAAAAATCTAAGTAAATAATACAGAAAACAAATGCTTCGACGATTTATTGCTCGAAAAGGTAAGGATATTATTAGTTTTTTTTTTTAATTTTGAGCAAGCAAATGCTACAACTATTATGTAAATCAACAAACCCTGATGATTATCTTGCTGGCAACATTTGTCAAATGCGGGTACATAAATTTCTCTCACCTTTCACAACATTGTAAACAACGCAGGCTTATATGTTTTACTTTTTAAATATAAATACCGGTTTTTGATATAAATGGAAATTCAACCCTAAGTTTTTAGAAGTAAGGAGGAAAATCATTCTAATCTGTCTGAATCACTTTTGCAAGTTCGCTAATATATGAATTTTTAACAAGCATTATCATGATCAACCTATTACTGTCTCTCCACTGGGCGGTCGTATTTTCTATGAATGAAAAAGATAAAGAATGAAGAAAGAAATGAAGGAGACTTGGATAGCACTTGGATAGACCACTATGCTATTCAAGTGCGAAATAGTAAACTTTGTACCTCCCCCAATTTGCTAACTGATTTCCTCGCAATGACTCCCTTCACTTAAGCGAATAATAATAAATAATTAATTTGCAACGATATCGAGTCAAAATTAAATAATACGAAGAAAATATACGGACATATGTATTTGATTTTATTTAATAACCGTAGGCTGTGATTGTATAGAGACATCTATAATGCGGAATCGGAACGATATGTAATCGAACAATACTCTATAATTATAGATTGCGTAATATCGCGTTATTCGCGGCTTTATTTCTAAACACTACTAGTTAATTGCTGGGCAAAGTAAATCATACATGGTTAATGTAGTTACAGGACAAACGGCAGATGTTAAACATAAAATGTATGATTATTAAAATAATCACGAATTAAGGAAAATCATTATTTTATGTACTGATAATATCTTTTATGTGCCACGCATAATATATTCTAAAGCACAAATAACAATGATATTAAAATGTTATAAGTTTTGAACAAGAACTGATTCATGCAGTATGTTACATATTTTCCAAAGTAAGTTTGAACTATTTAGCATGTGTTTTAACTTTAATATCTGTAACCTACGTAATTATTAATAATACTATTCTTGTCTGTGCGAGTCGTGACACCGACGTAAGCACAGATCGGTGAAAGAGGAACCCGGGAAGTTCCCCGAGATGTTCTCGATTGGGATATCATGCTACAGAACACCTGTTACGATCCGAGTTCCAGGTGTAATCTACAAGAACAGAAGGCCACTGAGAGATTTTTAATGAGAGTAAATCTTATACCTATAATCCGATATCCGTCTGGGTACATTTGAAAGGTTTCCCCCGCGATACAAAAAAAGGAAAAATATACAATTATTTTAATAACAAAATATACACATGTATGGATAAACTGACCAGAGCTGTCTAATTTAATTTTAATAATAACGAACACATTTAAACTTTAGGTTTCAATGCTCAAAAACGAAATCTAATAACAAAGCATCATCGCCATAAAAAATACCGTCATTTGTCAATTTAAATTCTATTTTCAAAATGGACAAAAAAAAGAATCTTCACTCGGTTTTGCCAACACACAATGCAGTTATAAAAAGCAAATGATCATTGTATGCGTTCAAGATTTTTGCAGTGCAACGACCATTATTAAGCTTTCACACATCTTAACACGACAATTGCCGTCATTGTCAGAAAATTGTAGTACGCAATTCACAAGTGTGACGCTGAGGTCATTGACACGCTAGTGTGGTTAACGCGGCTAACGGTTATCCGCATTTTGTAATACAACTATGACAACTGTTATGGATCAGGGGGCAGCCAAACATTAATAACCACTAGAGTAGATTTATATTCGTGGCTGTAACCTAATTTTTATATAATAAAAGAGTAGCAAACGACTGTGCAGGCTACCTGATATAAAGTAGTCATCTATATCCATCTCTGACAGTACCCACGGAATCCTTTTAAAGTCTTAGGAAGATTACTTGCTGACGGTAAGATCTGATCGCCTCACTTATTGTATAGCCGACTGCCCAACCTTTCAAATCAAAATCCGCCAATTGTTTTACCAAATATTAATATAATATAACTATGCAGTATTGGTGCTTAGATTATAATATCACCTATCAAATACGTATATAATAATAATAATAAATCTTTATTTAAGTAACGAGGACTCAATTAAAACTTTTCTATTCTATATTATTTGTTTTGCTTTACATGGCTTTGTGCACAATGATTAATATACGGACAGTCTATTCCTTTATTTATCATATAACGTAAACTTTTAGATTTTTTAACTTATAGATTTTAGAACGATTGCCTATAGCAGATTCTAGCATAGAATATACAGATTAAAGTTTAATATTATTGTCTCAGGATGACTGTTCCGTAACATACATATGTATGTATGTTCGTTCGAGGCTTCACCTCTAAAGCATTTAGATGCGAGTTATTGATGCCTTAAAAAAAATGATTGACAAAATGTTGTTAAAATTTCATTTTATCATAATGCTAATAAGTTCATTTCAATATATATTCCCTTAGCATGATATTGCTTCTTTCAGTCTTGGTCGGGTCATAGGTAATCTTATTATAAAATAACATTGTGTTATTTCCACAATAATCATATAAAGAGATTATCAAATACCCTCTATTTACTCTCATAAAAAATCATGAACCGCGTACTAAGTACTTTTTGCAAATTAAGAGGTTTTATCGCATAATTATCTGTAATGGCACAGGGGTCGTTAAATTCCTATTGCCCGTTAACAGCTTATTAGCGTAACGTTAAACTTATCAACACTGTTGATAAAACGTTAGTGCTTTGAAATGGAGAAAAAGGTGAAAACTTTCAATAAAAATATAAATTAATACTGACTTATTAAGTAATATTATTTTACTTCCTATTTTTCTCCCCACTTTACTTTTTTTAATCGCTACACAAAAATAGAAAAAGGCACATCAAAGATGTGCTTACTTTTTAAAATAAGTCCATCTTATCATTTTCTAATTCATTGAAATTTTGTTTTAAAATTACTGTAACTTTATTTTGTGTCAAATATTTGTAAATATTTTATCTATTACAGGTTACTATTTTTAACGTTCCGTTTAGTTCCATTCGAAAAGCGCCATCTGTTCAATAATCCCGGAATGTAGTAGTAAGCGAGACGACCGAAGAGGCAGGTTCAGGGTTCGTTACAAGGGATAGGGTAGTTGATTCTTGGCGCTACTAGATGGCATAACTTACAGCTTTCGTAGTATTTACTATATAGCAACGCAATTTTTAAACAAAATTTTACACCGTCTTCCAAAAAAATTTTTCAATTTAAATACAAAAAAAAAGTAATTTACATAAAAATAAGTGTATAAAACAAACAATGTTTAACATTCTAAGTTTTGCCACTATATAAAGCTAACCTACTTTAAATGTAATATTTATAACATATTGTCAATAATATTACTATGATATCTTATGTCGTTGATGACCAAATCCTGCTGATAATATATTTTAATAGCCAAATATTTTGGGTACGTCTATACTTTTTTGCAATTAAACTAAATTTAATTTAGCTAAGAACACTGCGGCAGGTGTATTTCAGAGAACTGCCGGATTAAAGTATAAAAGTTGAGATCTAAAGTAAGTCGTTATGTAGGTAGTTAACAAAGGACGCGAAGTTATTGTTCTATTAGAAGCTGTTTAAAAATAATGGCTAGTGGTAAAAATTCGGCTGAAATTCATTAAATTTTCCAATTTATAATTAAAACAAAAAATCTTACCTTGACATACATAAGAAGGTTTATTGAAATGGAGACATTTGAAAACAAAATTGTCAGTCTCCGCTAGAAACTTGACAACATTCAATTTGATATTTTCAAATTCTTTAACAATTGTGCGATTGACCACAGTTACTATTATATTTGACATACCCCTGTCCCACTGTTTATAAGTCGTTGCACACACATGCAAATAAATGTTTATTAGATTTAGAACACAGTACAATAAGCAAGTTAATTTCATATTTCAAACTTTAATTGCTTATTCAATCTGAATGGTTTGATATTATATTGTGTGGGACAGGTGACATGAAGTTAGATAAGTTGGTTAATAACAAAAGTTTAATAACTTTTTTAGGATAATGAAATATTTGTTACAAACAAGTTTTTTGTACAAAGAACTGTATGTTTAAATTAAGTAGATAGTAATTTAGATATCTGGTTGTGTCCCGTGGTTAATTCTGCGTTAAATGATTTGCCACGGGAATACTATGAAAGATTATAATTTTTCTATCGATGTTTTAGTTTGACAGATAATATTAATAGAATATTAAGACTTAAATTGTAAACTTTATCGCCTAATTTCAATTTTTATTTTACTAGATTTTTTTTATTTCATCAAATAGTTGAACTGACGTTCAACGCTTATTTCAATATTGGATACAAGTACCTAATAGAAAAATATGTATTAAAATTAGTCTCTTCAAACATAAATTTACTTAATTTCGTCACAATTCACTGGAAGTTTTTATAGTTCCTCAGCGTTGGCATATATTTACCGTTTGCTTTGCGTTAAACTTTATGGATGTTTTTAGGAAGAATTTTTTTTATTAGCAGATTACTTACGTCCGTGGAATCAGTAACTGATCCCATTTTTTTTACAGTTTACAGATTCCTTGTTCCCAGATTCTATTCTGTTTCTTATAAGCGAATTGCTAACATTAAAATCTGGTGGTAATCTATTTTAAGTGTTTTTCAATATTGAAGTAACGTTAGGTAACATACAAATATTTAAATTCACAATTCCACCTTCAATTTTTGATAAAACGCGGTGGCGTGCCGACATTTCAATTTTATTTCTGCACACAAACGAGAAAAGGAAGTTATCACTTCGCTGAAAAACATAGTAGGTCGTTTTTTCTGAAAGGTGAGATTTTTAACAATCGTCCAATGACGAACACAGAAATCCACAGTAGAGTTATTAATGTAGCCAAAAAGTACAATAGAATGTGACTATATTTTTACTAAAGTGAATGGAGACACTGGTATCTGAGTTAGCGCTTTCCCTGCGGCTACAACACTGCTGTGTAATTCTGGGCGTGACGCGCTTGCGGCTCCTACATACCTGTGTTGTACGGACAAATTCGTATGGATTACGGGCGAACAAAAGTACTGTTTTTACCTAAGCGTTACAAGACTGGGGGCGGAAATTACGTCTGTGTATTCGTAGATGATACACAGATGCTAAAAATACAATATTTCAGTAATTTGTCGGCGTATCTAATAAAATCTAGTTTAGGGCCGCCTCCCGGAATACTGACCCCATCATATATATCCGCGCCGCGGTTAACGTGTTAATATAATTTTGACAGTTTGCCTGTAGGATAATTTGAGTTCTGTCTATGTTTATAAACAACATTGCACTATTATCTGTACTTCAGTTATCTGTCAAGTGATAACCATAAACCATAAAATGAATACCATAGATAACAAAAAACCCATAAAAATATAATTAAAATGAGTGTTTCATATATATTTGCTTACGATTTTCCGCAAGTTGCAGTATTCAGACCACAAACACACAGTAGCTTGTCATTGCTGCTTCAAGCTAGAATTACATGTATTGAAGATACTTTTCAGATGTTTTTTTATATAACTTACGTGATATCCAATTATTATTTTGGTAATCCAAACAGAACAGTTGCTTATATAAATATTAAGAAAATAGCATTTAATCATCAGCCTCTTGCGGACCTTAGTTGAACATAGGACTGTCATAATCAGAGCCACTCCAACTGATTCTGTGTCTTTTGAATCAAAGATTTTGTGCTATTCATAAAATATTTCAATACATTGTGGAGTGATAATTCTGTTCCTCCTAAACAGCTCGACTTTTTGGATGTTTTTTTTTATGTAGCTATGGGGTTACCTGGATGGCTAGTGGTGCTGCGGTCGATATCCAGATTTTTTATTTAATTAATCTAATCAATTTTTATTATGCCTCACATACAATCATCTATTCAGACTAGACTAATACTAAACTTCTAAAGACGTTAAATTTATTTTACCTGAATCTTCCACCAGATATAAAACTATAAAAAATGAGAACATTTATTCATATCCTCGTGAGTAAGTATAACTTTCCACGTTTTAATAAAATTAAATCCTGCAATAGATACATCCAACATTTTTTCTGAGCTAAACACAGTATTAAAAGGATGTTCATATTTTATACTTCATCTTCCTAACCTGTTACAGCGGTAGTCATTAATGAAATTAAAAATTTGTAAGCTATTAAAAATTGCTTTTCGTGAGAAAAACAGTACTGAAGTACTTTTTTAATTGATGTGAGCTATTAAGGCTGTTTCCACTTAATTGGAAACAAAGCGTATGTATGTGGTTTATTAAAATTATATGGAGTTATTAATTACCCTGTTATCGCCACATAGACGGAATGTTTATGGAGTGACGCAGTAAAATAGTGTGTCGATGATCGATATGACTCCATGAAACGTTTTACGTTCTTTTTAGGATTCCGAAGTCAATATGATCCTATTCAGCCATTTAAGTGTGCCTATACCTATGTCTATTTGATTATCAGAGATTACTATTTTAAAACTGGTTTATTAGGTAGAATGGTTATAGACCGGTAACGTCCAGTCTGGGTATTACAAAGTTACCAAGGCAAGCATTAATATCATTAACTTTTTTACGATTCCGCTAGGACAACAAGCAACGTTACAGTAATATTGATTACAATTGTATCAAAAACTTTTTTATTATATTTTAGTAATATCTGGAGTTTAGACATTTTTCCTTATATACAATTGAATAATACTAAAATATAACTGAATTCGTTTACCTACTAACATAAAAAATCTGCGTTGATGATGACGATACATTCTATGTAGATATCAAACACCCCATTTTTGCTGCACGATACCCATGATTGTTCATAGAGATATATCTATACTCAGCAAAAGTTGCATTTGTACGGATGCAGACATTCATAGGCAGAAATAAATTGTGTGTAAAGAATTTAATATCGCCGATTGAAAGCAGCGTCTATATTGTGCTCAAGAATTGTTAAGAAATTACTGGATCGATATCGAAATATTTACGTCAAGTTTAACTATATATTTTTAAAGTTATACCTAGTTATTATTTATTTTAAGTATTCGTTATTGTGGGTTGAAACTCCACTACTATTTTTGTTACCAATAGTATTCCAACTAGTCGTACTGTTTATGTAGATCGTAAACGATCGACGAAGTTAAACATGGTCGACAATGTCGATGTCGACCACGACATTCGACATCGTCGAAAACGACATGAGTAACAAACACTGCTCCTGTGCTTCAGAGGGTATGTTATCAGTCCCGGATTACTTTGTATCCCGTATCTTTACTGCAATGGTTGTATCCTATCTGTTTACCGATATTTTCAAACTGCCCGTAGAACCTCCGACAAGGCAGACACTGCAGTCGACTGACACTGCAGACTATTGTTATAAATCTGAAGTGGTTTTCGAGGTATGAAAGCACATAAGAAATATCACCACAACTGGTTACCCATCCAACTCTCGACCATGCTCCACGTTTGTATCAGTTGTTCTTTTAGGATCTAGACTAACTGCGAGGCTATGGACCTTATCGACACTTGAAACTAATAATTATTATTATATCTGTAGTAAAATTTAAATTCAAATTGCATTTGTTAATGGCATTCCAGTGTTATAGCGGATTTTAATGAGAGTCGCGGTTTGACATTCAACTTCCTAAAAGTTGCCGTTTTGCCGTAAATTATACTAGTTTAACCCGCACTTGTAGTTGGAAAGTGCATTAAATGGGAATCCAAATTCTTTAAAAGAGGCACTTAATGCATTTTAAAAAAATTAACTTTAAAATTTATGTTTAATACCATATATGTACATACAAGATGTGGAACGAGCTTCCATCCGTATACCTTGAACGCTGACATGGGTGCAGAGAATTCGATGATGCATTGAAGACTTCTCCCTGTCTAGAGTTGCCAATATACATAAATCAAAAGTCGTGTCCCGTAAATTCCGAGGATGGCGACGACCTCCGGGAGTCACGGGATCTGTACCTCACGTCGTAAAAAAATAGTTATAAGTATATGCAGTATGTATAGTAGTCTGTAGGGTATTTATACTATAGGCCTCTGTACTCAATTATACTTTTGTATATTTATTTATAGTAAGTGTTTACAGCTACTGGTGCGGTCTTTTATCGTTAAAGATCTTTACTAATATTTCTCAAAAGATTTACAATCACCTACGAGAAATAAACTTAATAATTAATATTAAGTTTATTTATTTATTATAAATACAATCGTAAACAATATCGTCTCGACCAATAAAAAAATTAAACGATGTGTAGGTAGTTTAACAAAATTATATGAAGAAATGTATTTTTTGTCTTTGCGGTAAGTTTATTTATAAAAGAATAAATTAATAATACAGGTTTGATATTCCACTACAACTCTGCTTCTGTTAAACAAGACTAAACAACTTAAAGTAAATTTGATTAAAGTTTGCTAAAACGCTAAGTGACACCTGACAAGCGGTGACGTCTGGATAGAAAAAAAAAACTATAATATAGAATGTAAATCCAGATGAAGATTGCATTTATAAGGATTGGTTTATATTTCTTGTGATAGTCTTTTTAATATTTTGTGCAAAGTACTGTAAAAATCTCGATTTTTTGTAATGAAATTTTCATAACGTTTTTCAAATTTAATTTAGAGTATAGGACCTTTATTTACTACATTATACATATATATATTATTATATATACATTTTATATTTGCCAACTCAGTCTGTATTTGCAATATAATTTACCATAATATGTTATCGTACAATTGTTTTTGCATGCTGTGACTACCTATACTAGGGATTTCGTGTATATAGCAACTTAAGACTATATTGTTATGTTATAATACTTATAC